>LOJH01022037.1:0-10113 GCA_001685095.1 Ellobius talpinus
AGAAGAAGAAGAAGAAGAAGAAGAAGAAGCCTAAAGAAGTTAGGATATTTCCAAGTGAGTAAGGGATAGTTTCAGAATTTCAAGACTATTATTTTTGCTATTCTCATTATGCCCCAAAATATTTATTTTCCTGTAAACCCTCCTCAGTCAACCTTCTCAGGTCAACCAATGGAAAAATGTCCACTGAGCACTTGCTTACTCAAGCCTAGCAAAATCATGCAAAGTAAAATGCAGTTTAACTGCCCTGGAGACACGTGTCCAAATTAGGAAGAAAAGCAACATGCCCAGTCAGAAAACACATGAATGAAACAGAAATCAGGCTAATATCATATCATATTTCCAAAGCTCTCTATACAATCTGAGAGACATCATCTTTGTGAACCAAAATTTATTAACAAGTTTAAATATAAGCAATTCACTAAGCCAGTAACTCAACGGATATCTGAGGTCCACCTGACGAGCATTGAAAAGCATTAAAATCAAGGCATTAAATTCAGACTCCAAGCATTCAAAACTTATGGAAATACAGAATTCTGTAAAGAATTTGAAGAGAATACAGATAGGAATCACTTGGGTAAGATTCACATCACAAGGAAGTGATGATTTCCCCCTTAAAGGAAAAAAATAGCGCTTACCTGTGAAGGTTTTGATGGTAAAGGCAAACTTGAAAAGATGAAATTTATCCCACAACCAATTAGACTTACTGAGGCAGGAAAATATGAGAGCATGTTGAAAAAAATGTAGAAAGTCTATGAGATCTGTAGTTGAGGATTGAGGATTGGGTAAGTGCATCAACTGGTCTTCTAACTTTTTAAGGACAGGGTGTTTCTGTGTTCTCATTAGTTCTTTCTCATATACTATAGTCTCATGTGATCCCACAAGGCTATTCTAAACAGACTGCTGTGTCACCATTCTTTTTTTATATGTTAAATAAGTTTATTGACTTTCAGGGTGTCTGAGGAATCATAGTAACTGATGGGGTTCACCATTCTATTCTAAGATCCTCTTTCAGTGTCTGTAACATAGTTCTTGCTAAATAAGCACTCATGTGGTTGAAATTAATTTAGAGTTCTTACAGACTGAGCAATACTTTAGAACTCTCAAGTGAGTCAAAATATATCAATATTAAATATGTTTCCCGACAATTACATATTTTCCTCTCTATCTCAAGTATTGATTCTGCTGTATTTCTTACTTGATCCATGGTATCTCAGCTGAATACAATCTTTATTAAATTGTATATTTAGAGAAATATATGAGTGATATCCAGATCTGACATTTGTGCCCATGAATTTTATTCTCTTTTAAAATAGAAAGACTGATTTTTGTCTAAAATCTGAAACAGTGATTTAATTCAAACATTTTATAAATTCCCAGTAAACACAATGTAAGTTATCTCAAAAATGGTGCAGATAATATATTTAAGCATTTTGGCAGAAAGACAACAACTAAGGTTTTGAGTATAAACTCTACCTCAATCACAGGGACGTCAATCATGGGTGTAGGTATTTTATAGACATAATGTATAAATCTGTAAAGTCCTTGCAAATTTTTAAAAGTTCTTTTATGGTTAGGTATAGTCTTGAACCCAAATCTATTTTCTTCACAGCTAAAGGATGCAAAGAATCGAAAAGTTCATGCTTCATCCTTTAGAAGAGAGAAACTGCTAATCCAGTGGATCAAAAGCAGAAAGGGCACACACATCTAAGGAATTAAGTGTAAATAAATGTACAGTTCTGGCCATTTTTTTCTCCATTTAAATGTTCTTCACTATGCCAGATAGATCGAATAACTGTTACTGACTTTGGTTTCTCAAGTGCCCTGTGTGGAATTCACAGGAGACACGTTTTAATAAATTTGGAAGTGTGGCTAATTCTCTGATGCTTCCAAAGCTGGGTCATTTGCAGGTCTGTAGGAACTAACGCAAAATTATGGCATCTTTGGAGGTCTTTTGGCTTATAATGTTAAATCAGGGTGCTTTGTTTGTTTACTTCTTTGTTTTCTATGTCAAAGGTTCTTTGTGTATTTATTATGGCTCCTGGTTTAGAGTTTTATCAGATTCCTCAGTATTCAAATGTGTTGGGTCCTGCATGTTTATGCTTCTTGTGTTTTCTCTTTGGCATTTTTATTGTTTGATTTTTGTCATATACAAATTCCAATTTTTAAAATCTATGTTATATTATTCCTTAGTTGCCTTTTTATTCTCTAATGAGAAAGAGGAAGGGTACGCATACTGATGGGAGGAGTGGTGGAGAAAAACTGGGAGGAGGGGGAGGAGGAACCATAATCAGAGTATACTGAATGAAAAAACGTATTTTCAATAATAAGATAAAAATAAAAAGTACCAATAGTTGAAAAATGAGACATATATTGCTGTCTTAAGAAGACATTTTTGTATTCTATATATTAACTTAATTTTTGAGATTATAATATAATTTAACATTTCTCCCTTCCTTTTCTGTCCTCAACACCCTCATAGATAGCCCTCTTCATTTTTCCTTCAAATTTATAATCTCTTTTTCCAGTCAATGTTATTTCATACTTATGTATACATACATATATTACATATATTCCTAAATATAACCCCTTCAGTCTGTATATTACGTTTATGTGTGCTTTCAGTAGCCGTTAAATTTTAAATTTGTTTATGTATCAACTTTTCCTCATTTAATCTTTGTTTAGAAATAATTGTTGTTTATAAAATTTACAATACCATTAAACAACTCAAGGGGTCCACCTATTCAGGGAATACTTTGTTTGATTTTTATTTTTAGTTTAGTGGAGGATTTTGCCATGGTATAATTGCTGATACAAAGCCTGCCCTTAAATATTCAATGAACAGGAAGAGGCCTGGCAGAAGAGGCTTTGTGTTTCTGATCCCTCGTGTTACCTGTTGGCAGTTGATAGAGAAAACAAAGTCAACAACTTTGACAAGCACAGTCCATTCACATGCTATCCTTAGGGACATAATCTGGAATGCTGCTTGGAGAAAGTACACAAGAAAGAGATCAGTGACCAGAACTCTGTGCTTCTTTATATCTGCTTAGTTCAAATCTGAATAAAATACACAAAGAAAAAAAATTTCCTTTTAAAGCAACTAGCTGTTTATTGTTTTCACACTAAATTCTAGATCTGATTTATGTGTCCATACAAGCATGCTTTACAACACAGTCATAACGATTAAAATTGTGGGATTAATATATAAGGTAAACTATCTTTTTAAAAGCCTATATAATTTAATATACTACACAACATAATTTTTTTCAGTTCTGGACACGATAATATTACTGCTCTTGTCAAAACTCTGACCCTGTGATTTCTGCCTACCTTTCAACTCTGATCATCATCCTTCTCTGAGATCCTCCCTGTGAACCTCATATAAAATTTCTCCCATTTAAAAATACTCTATATTTACTATAGAAACTCCTCCAATGTCTTTCTCAGCAGCTTTTATAGGGAATAATAAGTTGACTGCTGGCTAGAAAATTAGCCCAAGGAAATCTCTTTTCATTGTTCTCTCCTTTCAAACCCTTCCTTCCTCATTTCCTTGTAAAACCAGTGAACTAAGTTAAGCTCACATGCTCATCATCGGAACAGCACATATATGACCCATTTCTGTCCTATCATGCCCATAGAATGTGATCAAAGTTTCTCATTAGAATTCAATGGGTAAAAGTCTGTGTAGAAAGTCATGTGCTTATCATGCATAGGAAGTTACTAGTGAAAATATTCCACTTATCTCTTCTCCATAACATCTCCCTGCTAGAAACATAAAAACATATAAAGTTATCATTCCAGAGATTCTGAGAAAATTAAATCATTTTAACCTCTTCCTTTTTGTGTTTCCTGGAGGGGGAAATAGCTGTAGCATCAACAAAATATGATCCTTTTTATTAATGCATTCACAACTATAAAAATGATAAACATTCACAACAGGAGACAAGTAATGGCAACAGAAAATAGAAATAGAATCTTTTTAGCTTGAAATACTGTATTGGTCATACACTCAGACCATAGGGAAATAAATGTAGCTGAAACCTTAAATGGCATACTAAGTATATAATGCCCTTTGCTTATAATTTCAGACACTAAAGTAGTCCATGTGATAACTAAATGGAGTGATAACATGATTTTTCTTTTTGAGATTTTAAAATTTAAAACATTATTTGAATTCACATTTTTAATAAAATTGTTTAACTGGATTCGTCCTTATTTCCCAGAGGATAGACGTATTTATTAAACATTAGGTTGAAATCATTTACATACTTATTGAACTTAAATGGAAATATTAAACATCCATAAAAGGGAAAATAGGGGCTGGGGCAATGGCTCAGGATTTAGAGAACATATTGCTTTGGCAGGACCAAAGTTAAGTTCACACTACCCACATCAGATGTAATTTCAGCTCCAGGGTATTTGATACCCTCTTCTGGACTCCATGGGAACCTACACTCGTATACACATATCCACACACACACACATACACACACATATATGTATAATTTAAAAACTATAGAACTAATAATACTTCTAGGTAAGAGATATATTTGCACACAGAGATTGTTTTGTACTGTGAGAAACATTGCTTGTGTTATTATAGACTATGCCTTTGATAATAAACTGGAAATGGGCTTGACCTTGGCAACTGTGCTGCATACTGCACAAGACAGTACTGCCATGTTAGACACTCCTTAAGAGAGCATCCACCAATATTCCATGCTTCCTTGTTATCCCAGAGGAAGCCCCTAAGAATTTTGCATATCAGTAGACACACTTGAAGTGAGATCAATTTTACCTAGATTGGAAACTTGGCAGTGTTTATAAGCCTTCTTAATATTTACTCATATTTTAAATGAATTCTACCACTCTTGATGCTGCCCTATAAAAACATCACTCACAGAGAGAATGGTGGGAGGACTATGGAAGGTTACTTCAGACATTGAAATAGTTGCACAGATATAAAATTGGAGGACATGCATGGAGGTCAAGTGGGATGGTGCAGCTGATAAAAGTGTCTGCCACCAAGTCTGACAACCCAAGATCACCTCCCAGGAGTCATATAACACAAGGAAAAATCAAGTTCCTTCAGGTTCCTGACCTCCACATATATGCAGTTGTATGTTCTTGTTCATGTGTGTACACACACAATAAAATATTATTTTTTAAAAAAACAATATTTGTTGCGATTTTATTTAGATTCTTTTTAAATACTCAGACTCTCTAACACAAGACCTGTTTCCAGTAGGTTACCATCTATGTTCTTTCCAAGAGGGCACAGAACCCAGACCTGTGCCCTCAGCATGGTTTCCAACATCTCAGCTGCACCCTGCTTGTCTTTGATAAGCGCCTTCTCACCCATTGCTGTCTGCTTGGACGGTACTGCTATTTACAACAGCCAACTCAGAACTGATGCGATTGATTCAGAACGAAGGGGTAATTACCCCGGTTCTGTTCAGAGCAAAATGGAAGAAGCTATGCCTCATAGAACTCTTCGAATTCCGGCTCAGGCTTACATTGCCCCATTCATCTAGGGGTGAACTGGGGATGGCAAACTTGGCAGCAAGAACTTTTATTTGTGACCCATCTTAGTAGCTCTCCATGTATATCTAATTTTATATCTTACATGAATTTGATTAAATTCAGTGCCCAAGCTCCATCAGCTACCTTGCCACCCATCGAGTCCCTCTTGTGTACTCAACATGCTCATCAATCAAATAGGAAGTGAGTAATTATATTAAAAGAAGGATTCCAGGATCTTCCTTCCATGTACTTCATACATATCTTGATGAATGGCTGAACGTTATACAAAAATCCATAACCTCTTTTTAGTCACAGGTTTACTCCAGATCTCCTAAGAATATTAGGTTGCCATCCATCAAACTCTGATATTAGCTTAAAATTATAGAACATCTTGAAACAAGGAGTCCATGTTTAATACTGTTGGAACTGTATTTAGCCAGAGACCATAGACATATTTAGTATGCTCACTACCCACCCTAATATTCAGAGCATGACCTTGGAACTGTTTAAACTGGGTACTTGTGTATTTTGTTAGCATGATTGTTTCGTCCTCTCTTCAAGGGGTTCCCAATGAAACTGTCATAATGAAAGTATTCTCTACCTACACCAGCCACAAATCACTCAGCTGCACCTGAGGAACTGTATTTAATGTTACATTACTTAAGGTGATTAAAATTCAAAACCCTCCAAGCGGTAGTAACTCCTGTTACACAATTCTGAACAGTGAACAGCTTTGTTTTGAATATGGCCTATACATTTTCTGTGTATGTTCTTTTCATAGCACAAAATAAGCTTTTTAAATAAATGGATAAAAGCAATATGTAGAGAAGTAGACTCTGAGATTTTATAAAATCTATCTATGGGATGGTTATCAGTAAGTCCTGCAAGTATCTTGGAAAAGGAAATGCTTACCCATTCTTGTTAGGAATGGAATGTGAGACTGTTTTGCCAAAGAGTAAAGCATTTCATCAACAAATTAAATCTTGAACTATGACCTGATCCAGCAATCTCATCATTATATACATGTCTAAAGGAAATGAAGCAGACTCTTGAAAGGATAAATGTCTGCATCTGCACCTTCACAGTAGGACTATTTCAATTAACAAGGACATAGAACCAGGAAAGGAGGTGAACGTGATAAAGAAAACATGGCATAACATGGCATATATGCATGACAGAATACTATGCAACACTAAAAGTAAGAAAATCCTGGCACTTCCAGAAATGAAAATCCTCATGGAGAATGCCATATCAAATTAAATAAACCAGGCACATAAAGAGAAATTCTACATGGTTTCATATGCAGATTGAAGTCACAAAGAGAAAGAATAGAAAAGTGGTTAGCATAGGACTGGGTAGTTAGAGGGAGATATTGATAAAAAGGATGCTAGGAAAAATATAATCCAAAAATCTGCTATGTAATGTGCTGTTTGGAGATAATAGCATTATAATGTGTTTGTGAAATCACTGTCAGACATTTAAAGTGTTTTTATGACAAGGAAATGTTAAGTTGAGGAAGTTATATATGTTATTTAGCTTCACTTAACCTCTTCAAAATGTATGTAATATATAATATAAATATTTATTTTGATAATTAGAAATTTACAATTTTTTTTCATAAGAGATTATAAGAGCATGATCATTTGTGTTTGGTTTGGTAGAAGACAATGACCTAGGGACAGCTAATGAATGTCCTGGGAGCTAGTTGTTTTAAATGGGATATTGTAAATTTGTTATTATCTAATTTTAAATTGGTCACAGCAGAGGTGGGTCAAATTAATTCTTATTGGACTCTGCTATATCTAATGTTCCAATCATAAAAACAGAGGGAACTTTACCCACAACTGCCCAGAACTGTTATTTAAAAAAATATTATTCTTAGGAAATGTATTAGGCTTTGAAGAAAAATAATAACTACACATCAAACTGAGGAATGCTATAGTGACAGTCACTGAAATATAAATTCTCCTCTCTTCTTTTTCTTATATAGTTAGTCTAGCTAAAGAGAATTCCAGGTGTAAAAATGCCCTCTGCTCTTAAGTTCCATTGTGTCAGTCAGTCTAATATTCTAAACTGCTTAGTTTCTCTGGAAGCAAATGAATAAGGAAAAATTTCCAGTTTGAGTTTGTATTTGTTTATTTTATTTTTTAAATAAAGAAAAAGATTCCTAATGAATCTTATGTGAACTCAATATTACTGTCTATGGGCCTGGGAATCACAGGGAAAAGTAGGGGAGAAAGTTTGGTTCCAGTAAAGTAGAGGGAGGGCGGTGTTACACTGTGAGTTGATTCGCCACAGAGCTAGAAGAAAGGATGGTTACTGGGGAGAGAGATTGCACACTTAGTCTCAGAAAGGATACCTCATTTTCCATTCACTCACACGGAGATCCACTTTGCAGAGTGCTTTAAACAGACCTATAATTCAATCTTCGATGAGCATCGGAACGACTTAGGAGTTCTTGAGCTTGTATTCCTCTTGATTTCTCCCATAGCAGACAGCTGATATTAGAGTAGACTGATAATTCATTAAGATATTTTAGAAAGTGTTCCCCATTAGTAAATAGGCAAAAGGGCTTACTTCCAACTATTCTGTCTACCTTCAATAAAATATTTTGAGTCAAATGAAGAAATATGAAAAGCAAAGGCTTATTAGATTTTAATGTAATACAGATATAGCCTGGAGGGTTAACTCTTTTAGGGACTGTATGAGCTTTGAATACTTATCTTTGAGGTGCCATTTTGAATTCCTTTCACTTACTTTAAAGAATTTCAGGTCTGTTACCGCTTAAAGATTTTAGGGCAAAATAAATTCACATGAAGTTAATTTTCTTTACCCCCCCAGGAGACTCATGTGATCTACAACATCTTTGAACATTAACAGGAACCCATTGTTTAGTTTTCTCCTTGCTACTGATAGTGTGAGCTTTGAAAATCTTAATGCTGAGCATGGAAACTAAAGTTTTATGTTATTTTCTTCAAGATTTTTCTTCTCAGTGTTTAAGAATAACTTAGTGAATGTTTGAATAGTCAGTGATGACAGTTTCAGAAATAAAATCTCTTCACTGCATAATTACAGTCCTCAACCACTGTCTCCTGCCATAGACCATGTCCATTCATTTGTAATAACTCAGTGATGCTTAAGCATGTTCTGATTCTTCTAATGTGACAGTAGAAACTACTGAAATTGCAATTCAAATTGTGGCAAATTTACTTCGTTCACCAAACCTAAAATTACTTTATCCTTAGAGAATGTTTTCATTGTTTACACAAACCACGCTACATCTACCCAGCTGTAATAGCAGCCTTTCTGTACCGGAACACATTCTACTATTAATTTGTATTCCTTGCACTGGAAAAAAAGAGACAGAAAAAATAGGTTTCTACAGGACACAAAACAGTCAGACGCTGATGCCTGATCATGAAATGACTTCCTTTACTATACACTCACGGAACCTCTATTTGTGTGACTTAATTTGACTCTCTGTTTGAAATTCCCTTCATGCCCTATACAACTGAGAGACTCTATACAAACTACAATTTCTGATGACCTACAAGGTTTTTTGGGAAACTCCCATTGGCTGTCATGATTTTCTTCTGACACTTTTTTCCTATATTTCTTTTTCTTTTTTAAATTTAAGGTATTTAACTGAAAACTAGGAGACAGTAATTCAGTCAACGTGGAACTACATATCAATGATTAGCTATTTTTCTATATATTATTTCAAGATGAGTATGTTTGTGAAATGTGTCTATACTCATTATATATAAAAAAGCTATGTGCTTTGATAACTAAAATAATTGTCTTTCTTCTTGATTCTTTTGAATATTATTTATTAGTTGGAAATACAACAATTTATAAGTAGTAGAATTGTATGTATGTATTGATCTTTCTATATATAATTTAACGTGTTTCTTTATATTTGTGACACAAAAATGTCATATTTAGGAATGTTTATAATCTTTTAAATCTTGAACATTCACACTGTTTTTTGTCCTTCTTGTTTTCTGTTTCGAAAATAACCAAGAGTTAGATGGGAAAGTCCATGTCTGCTCTATCTGGTTGACTAAGGACATTAATAGCTGAATTCAGACAAGCTTTGTGAAAACTGCCTAGCAATTCTCCCCTAAAATATGTTTCTGAAAATATCATGCAAAGATTCTTACCCATTCAATATCATTGTGCTATTTTTGCAGCTTAGTTCCTGATACAGATCCCTATAGCCAGTGTGAAACACACACTCATGCACACTCACACAATTTGAAATTGTTTATTGTTCATGTTTTACCATGTGTTATATTCAATAATTATGATTTTCATGTGAAATTGTCAAATACCTTAAAAATTTTGTGATCTTGCATGGTATTTCATGCTCTTTATATTATCATAATTTTAGAGTATCATGTATTTTTAAAATATTTTTAAAATATTAATTTAAAAAATATAGATTAAGTACATAAAAAGTTTGAGCACTCTTGCAGGTCTTTGCTATACAGCAGTAAAGTATAAGGCAAGCTTACAGAATTTGTATCTTTTACCTCCCTTTCAATGTCTGTGTGTGTGTGTGTGTGTGTGTGTGTGTGTGTGTGTGTGTGC
>LOJH01022038.1:0-24056 GCA_001685095.1 Ellobius talpinus
AAATGGGAGGAGGGGAGGAGGTGGAAATTTTTAATAATAATAAAATAAAAAAGAGATCACTCTATGAGAGCTCAACCTCCTTAAAATCTGGTGAAAACAGAGAAGCCAAACACAGTTTTTATTTACAAGATAAAATAAGATAAAAAGAAAACAACAACAAAACCCCTGATGCCACCAGCACATAGCTAAAGTTCCAGCACTTGGTGGATATAATGTAGGCAGGAGTATAGGGAGATCAAGGTGATCTCAGACATATATGAGTTCAAGGCCAATGTGAGCTGCATGATCTACTACATAATTTACTCCCAAATCATTCATTATTTCTGTGGTTTTGGAAGGGCTGGTGGAGCCATCACTTATGTACTGTCCCAGGCTCAAAGTCTTCCCCCATCGGCTTCTCTGTGAGTTCTCAGAATCACCGAGAAGCAAAATGATTGCATCCTGAACCAAGACTCCCCATGTCAACTCAAGCAAAGAGTAGCCTTCAGGGAGGGAAACAGCTACTTGTGTCCCTAAGGAAGCATTACTCCTACCAGGGCCTTCTCTGAGAGCCCCAGAAACTTCCCACAGGGAGGAAGGTAGCCGTGGAGCTTCGAAGCCCTCTCTGTTCTGTTCTGTCTGACTTTTGTCACTCTGAGATTGTGAGTGTGCAAATGGACTCTTTAGTTCAACTTCTGTATGGATGAGCCTGGCATTAGAGTGAAATTAAATGAAATAAACAATTATTAAATTAAACCCCTCCCAGTACTGATGCAGTGAGCTGAGAAAGTGTGGGAGGTTAAGGTTCGTACATTTACACTGAAGCAAGCCAGGAAGGAAAGTCAATAGCCTGTGTATCTTCTGGACTCCTTTGTTTTACACACAAGACCATTCACCTCTCTGACAGCAGTCAGAATTCAAATTTGTGACTTTCCCTTTAAACAAACATTCAAGAGAAGCAAAGCAAGATATTCAAAACAAATAACACAGCGAGCTTTCCCTTCCATTTCAAAAAGAATTGATTTTGCAGAATTCAAAAGCAGCCATTGAAGATAAAACATTTACCGATGACGAGACAAGGGAACACTGCCCAAGATCTCCGTGCGATTTACTGCCTCAGGGCTGAACGTCGGGACTGAATTCACAGATCCCAACGGCCTTGCCAATAAGCACAAGCCACCTTTTTATTTTTTTCTTAAACAAAGCCACATTTTTCTTATTTTCAAGAAATTTGGAAGCAGAATGCTTTCAAGACATGCAGACTGATCTTTTTTACTCAAAGTAGCATGGCCTAATGCTGTTGGCTGGTATCTGAAATTCCTGGAGGAGGACAAATGCAGGCTGCTGATGCAGCATGAAGAGGATGACACCAGCACACTCACCAACTTGTCTTCTCCTGAGCAAACATCAAAGGAGCACTCAATTCTCAGCAAAGTCACAAAAGGGAAAACAACCCAAGAGATACACTAGCGTATCATGAGGTAGGATTCTGTGGCTAATCACCTTGATCAATTTCATTTCCATTAGGATTCCACAGGATGATCATCTGTGTGCTGAGGCAACTCAGATAAAGAAAACACCCATTAAAAAGCATTGCTTTTTGGCATATGCTGTAGGCTTAAGGCTATGATGGTTATTCTCAACATGCACACATTCTTTTCTTGCCATAATTCCCTAAATAATATAGTCTAACCATTACTTACCTACCATTTACATTGTGCGAGGCGCTATGCAAGGTGATAATAAATGCATGTATATGATGTACCCAAAGACAAGGTTCAGTGAGAAAAGGAAAATAATATTGGAAAATATTCTAACATAGTAAATGATACACCCTGTTTAAGAACTCCTACTGAAGAACACACCCCAATTTCCAAGATACTAATACCTTTGGGGCAGAATGAACATAAGGATCTGTTCAACCCCCAAAAGGTTTTGTCAAGAAAAGACTGAATTATTTTGGGATTCTACCAAATTTCAATTTCTACCATTTACCCTTGTCCTCTGCATGTTTCTTCAACCGTTTTGACTTTCCGATGTTACTGCCTGTCTACTATATCCAGGGGACGCCTTCCTTTCTCAAGTTTTCTGAAATCTGTGTACTTTAGAGAATATAAAAAACCAGAAGTTATAGATACTGTCCTGGATTCCTTTCTTCCTATCCCTTCTGGATACTCTGTGGTACACAATAATTTTGGACATGAGCACAGAGTTTTCCCACCGTGTGATCAAGCAAAGCAGGACAGGGATGGAGAAGAAGAGGACACAGCGTTTCCCAAGAAGTTTTCTTCTCATGATCTATACCAGGAATCCTGATTCTTAGGTAAGGTTGCTTTCTCTACAAGCCCCAACATAGGTGCCCTGTATTGAATATAAAGATGTACTTGGGTTGTGGACTCAGTGACCAAAAGAAATGGAAACTGACATTCTGGGTGCTGTGAGAAACAGAACAAGTGATCCAAGCTGCCCTACATAGAATGGCATTCACAACCAGTGAAAACACATGGCCATCTAGTTTGCAAGAAGAAAACTGACAGCCCAAAATTTTAATTCTGAGACGTTTAGCAGTTGGTATGTGGGTCAAATCTAGTATTGAAATTTACTACACTCAATCAGGATTTACCCAATACATCACTCTTACCACAAAGAATCTTGTCCCATATTTGAGAACACTATCCAAACTAATGCTTTTAACCATAGACTTCTATAGTATCTTGAAGACAACGAAATCATGGTTTGAGAGCAGGAAGTAGAAAAGTATAGAAAGTTTCACATAATGTTTCACCTGTTGGTCTGTCCAAGTTTAGGAAAATTTAGAGGAAGCTGGGATGAAGATTTGTGTCCCATTTTAACCCCACTTCTACAGTGCACAATGCCTGTTAATCTGTACTCTGTGGAATGGGATCAGAAAAACACACAGAATCAATGGCAGGGAAAATGTTATCTCAAGTAGCTTCTTTGCTAAGGAAACTCAGCCACACCAAGCAGCAAATAAAACAGTGCACAAAGCATTCTAATCTGTACTCTGTGGAGTGGGATTCAGAAAAAAACGTAGGCTAGAAAAAAGTATGGAGGAAGCCAAAGAATTAGCAGAGAGGACAAATGAGGGCACCAATCAGACCAAAGCAGAGAGGAGATGCTGGGACCGGGCAGGGTGAAAGCAGCTTAGTTAGAGTCAAGCACGCGAGACCAAAACTTAGCACTGGCATTTAGACTTGACACATTGTGGAGCAAGGTGCGTGTGCAGGCTCCTCTTTCCTTAATGATGGCCTGCAGCGTTTGTGAAGAGGGAGTAGGAACAGGGCAGCAAATACATGAACACAGCACTTGTTCCCGTTTGTCTCAGTCTCAGACTTCTGAGCTCTTAATGCATGCTTTTGCTCAAAGGAACAATGGTGTCTGTCACAGGGGGAAGTGTGCCATCTTTAAGCTTTTACCCCACCACAGCAATGTGTACATGAGTATGTGTGAACGTGCGTTTATTTGTGTGTGTGTATGTGTGTGTGTGTAACTACTGCATCTAATCCCTATTGTTAATGACTCACAAATAGAATGAATGTTTTTGTACTATTGTTTTATAAATCCTAAAGCTGAGGCCATTTCTTATTAAGTCATATTTTATATCTTCCAAGACTAAAACAATTGAATAAATTATTATTTAAACCACTAATGAAGTAATATAAAATATTTCTCCAAATACACTAACAATAAACTTTATTTTTACTTTTGCAAAAATTGCAAACAATTAAGTTTCACGTAAAATATGAGAGACTTCTTAAAGTGGAAGTTTCAATTAATTCTAAGGAAATAAGAAAATTTTCAGGTAAACGGGTGTATCTAGAAAAGATTATATTAATGAGGTCACAGAGACAAAGTCTCTCATCTGTGGTTCCCAGCACCACATGATCACACAGAGCAGCAGCAGAAACCAAGAAAGTATAAAGGGATCATACATGTGCCTACATGTGGAGGGGGAGGGGTACTTCAGAAAGAAAGAGCAGGATGCAGGTGAAATTTCAGTTTCAATCATGGTTTGGTTTCCTCAGCCAGGGAATTAAACATTAGTTATTTGTTGATTATGCGCAAGGAAAAGGAAGCTCGGATTCTGACATCTCGAGGCCACAAACACATAGGAATATGTTAACCCAAGCTGAATTGCAGACTCTCTGCATTACCACACACAAATCATCTGATGTACGGCTCTCCTGGCCAGCCCTGTGGCAACAATCAATCAAAAGCTATACTGGTGAAGAAAATCATACTTCTACGGTAATCCCGCTTCACCTGGATGTTTTAATTCGTTAAATTTGTACGATCTACTTAGACATGCTAACTTTTCTTTAGGAAAAAATACATATACATATTAAATTTTATTCACTTTCGACTCTTGAGAGGGCAAACCCATGTATATGGGGGCATATACAGTCACACACATTCTCCATATCTTTTTTGTTCTACCTTTATGGAGTGAACCAACTTTAGATAAGAAATACCGGTAAAAGGTTAGGGAGATAGCCCGGTCATGAAAGCACTTGCTGTATAAGCATGAGGGTGGAAATTCACGTCTCCAGAACCCACACAAATTGCCAGGGCAGTGTGGTGCTACCTGAAAGTCCCGCCTTGTGAGACACAGGCAGGGGCTCTTCAGATCAAGCTGGCGAGTAAGAGTGGCCACATCTCTGAGCGCTGGGCTTGACTGAGAACTTTGTCTCTGGGAATAATGTAGAAAAGCACCCAAAGATGGTTTCTAGCATCAACCTTGGGCTTCCACACGCAATGTGCCCATGTGCATTTTCTCCTTCACACACATGTGCCCCACATGTAAACATGTATATACATGTCACACACATGAAAACTGAGAAAGCAAAGAAATCCACGAATCAGATTCTTTTGTTGAGGGGTGCTGTGTAGCTAGCACTAAGACAGTTATGCTGGTTATGTTGGCCTCCACAAGCACAGATGCTTTTTCTTGTCATAATTCCCAAATAATATACGTGAAATTATTTATATACCATTTGCAATATATTTGGTACTGCACACAATCTACAGTGATTTAAGGTGTATTCAGTGTGTACATGGGCTATATGCAAATATTGAGCACTGTGTGTGAAAAACATAGGCATCTTGGATTTAGGCATCTGGAGATTTCTGGAACAATATTCACTGTCTCCCTCCTTTCCTCTCTCCCATCCTTTCTCCCTTCATCCCCTTTTCCCTCCCTCCCTCCCTGCTCTGTCTGTCCCCCTCTTTTTCAAATGCAGAGACTCATCATCTATACATGTTATATGTATATAAGAATATTACAGCCAACTTGGGTTTTCATCCTCCTGTTACACAGCAAACATAATAATCTGTCTCTTTAGACAGTAGAATGTGTAATAAAGATAGCTGACTCCCCACTCTGTGATGCTGGATTCCGCAGTAGTAGAAGGCACAGGAATGCTGTCTTACCAAGAAGGGTAAAGACAGTTAGAAAGGAGGGGGAATGAGGTGTGGAGTCCCACACCTTATCACAAAGCACCATCACCATCACAGTAATGGTGACACTGGTTCTGGCTGAGAGAAGAAACAGAAATTACACATTATTGAGAGCTCTAGTGTGTGTTGCCCCTCCAAGAGGAAGACTCCTACAGAAAGCAGAAGAAGGGTGAGCTCTGTTCAGACTTTTCAAGACCATTACAAATCTTTGGAGCAGGCAGGACTCTGAACCACTGCAGTAGGCAGAAGGCTTTCATGAACTACAGTAAGGAAATGAAATATTAAGTGAATGCCTGGGGGTGTGTTAGATGCCTAATGCAGCCATTTGTGATAGGCCATTGACTTAGGGTGCCAGAGGTCCTTAGTTGAGCCCTGAGATTAAGTTCTTAGACCTACAATGTGGGAATGATCATATAACTCATTGTACGTACTACCTTATGGCTAAATAGAAATAGTCAAACTGCTACAATGCTAGAATTGTAACAACAACAAAAAGGTGGTTTTAAAACATGCTCTTTGATGGGATGTTCCAGGTACTGGTCTATATGCCAGTCAGCTCTCTCCCCCTATAAATTCATGAATTTTGCTTGCAGAAGGAAGCTATTCTAACCACTTTTATTCCTTGTTAAGCCAGAGTAAAGATATGACAGGAGTCACACATATGCATTACAAATCTGTGTCCAGTTCTGTCAGGAAAAAGCAAGGCTTTGGTTTGGACAACGATGTAACTAAGAGAATGGAAAATGATCACCTCAGATTCAGCTTAGGGGTAGGCCCAGGAAGTCCCCTATGACAGCCAACAATAAAGACTTTTTTAAAAAATACAACAGCCAATGCAACATCTTAGTGAATGACCATTTCCAAAGCTTCCCTTTCTGAAAGGCGAGATTTTAGATGTGGGTTACCAATCTATTAGAAATTTGGTTTCTCCTACAACCCATTATACTATTATGTACTGCTATTAAATATATACATACACGAAAAATACAATGAAGGAAAAAAGTGTGCTATGTTTTTCAATCCTAATGGAAAAAAAACAGAAACATCTTAGTTAAACAGGAAAAGTTAAATACCGATAACATTAAAATAGTGCACACTGAAAATAAATTATTCTGTGATTTGGAAAAATTAATAAATGTAATTAATTCCACCTCTCAACTAACAGTTCACTACAGAAACACTCTTTATAGTAGTATTACTGACAGAGCAGCCACCATCAAGAAAGGAATAAGGAGGTGTAGAGAGCGCTTCGGGCTCCTTAACGTGGCCTCTCCTAGTCCTTGGGCAGGAGTTAACACCCGGTGTCGGAAATCTTGTAATGTTTGAAAGGAAAGAGCCAGGCCAACCATCCTTGTTCTTATTTCTTCAAACTGTTAAATGATCTATGAAACACTGGTCACACAGCTGTTTCTCATCTCAGAAATGAGGCCGAGCAGACGTGCCTGTGTGGGCTTTCCCATGCAGTAAGACACTAAGTAGCTCATCCATTTGAACTCCCTAGATGTACTCAAGAGTTTACCACTCCTGGAGTAGATCTAAAATTTCATTTGGAAAGCAGAAAAGGTTGTATGTGACTTTAAAATAAACCACTGGATATGTGAGGTGCAGAAGAAAAGAGCTGATCAACATTAATTCAGTTAGACACCCTTCTTCCTGGTAAATGGTGATAGAAGGCAGACCCGAATTTATATACCCTGTGGTTGTATTTGAAAAGAGGAGGAATATGAACTTTAGAAAGTAAACAATGCCCTAAGCATTTAAATAGCCTCTTGAGATTCCCTGGGCTGGGCATTAACCGGTATGTCATGAGATGGTGTAATAGTCGACACTCAGCAGCAAGGTGAGGGGATTTGGGTAGACAGAATAAACAACAGCAAGACAGAAGACAAACAATAGCAGAAAATTCTCCTTGGAGAGAAGACAAGTGCATTATTGAAACAGAAAATAGAAAACAAGCTGTTGAACAGAACCAGCTCTCCTCTAGGTTTATTGTTACCTGTTATTAGTCTACACTGTGCATTAAATCCTTGTTACCTTCTCTCTCTCTCTCTTTCTCTCCCTCCTTCCCTTTCTTCCTTTCAATTGTCGTGTACAATAACTTCCTTTATTAGGAGTTGTTTTAATATAATAAAATACCAAAAAATAATCTTAGCTTGCAAGTTGGGGAACTAGTATATTTTGTTTCACCCTCATGGAAATTGAAATCAATGAGCTTTTATTTCGTAGCTTATTGCATGTAGTAACGCTTCTAGCTTTGCCTAAAATAAACAGTTAACATTATCATCTTTAATTGCATGGGGCTAAGATTATGTTATATGTTAAAGGTAAACTGAAAACAAACTTAAAACATAAAGAATTTATTTGCACAAACATAAATTAGAGCTCCACTTAGGAACCACAAAAAAGGCCTTTTTCTATTAAATACAAGCAAAACCAAGAAGGCATATGATTGGTTACAATTTTGTGATTGCCTTGTTTTGGTCTTCCTTATAGAAACTTCCTACTTGTATAATGTATGTTGGTTGATGCCCCCAGTTGGGTATCCTTGTTTAATTTTTCTTTAATAAAAACATTGATAATAATTGCCTATATTTACTATTATTTGCTTATAAAACATGCAGAACAAAGGTCACCTATGAGAGTTAAATAGCTTCATGTGCTCAAGAATGGTGCAGACCCCAGTTCTTAACACAACAACAGTACAGTACAAACCCTCGTGTGTGTGTCTGTGTGTGTGTGTGTGTGTGTGTGTGTGTGTATTTCTCTTCTGGAAGTGCCCTTCACTCTGTTTTATATCTTTATCAGATAATTTCTCCTCATCTTTAATACTAGCTCAAAATTATCTACTCGAGAAAATATTCTTTAAACCTTTCTTCTATTTCCACTCTTCTTTTGCATGCAAAGTCCTTTTCTTCTGCCCATATTTTATAGAATATGGTGTGTAGGATGATTACTAAAAACCTAGAGACAGAAATTGGGGTTTAACCTGAAGGTCAGAAAAGCAAGACAGTCAGTCACTGGCTTTTATCTCTACCTCATTCTGAAATGGCGATCCTGACTCCAGGAATCTCAGAATGAGACTGTGTTTGAGAGCTGTCTCCTTCTGTTTTTTTGTTTTTTTTTTTTAGGGCTGGGGATTAAAGGCGTGCACCGGTTACTATGGAAAACTAGTGTGGCTACTGGGATTAAAGGTGTGTGTCACCACTGCCTGGCCTGTGAGGCTGTTTCACTTTCTTAACTTCAGGCAAACTTTATTTTCTAAAATACAAATAAAATATCATGATAATAGTGATTTAAATGATCCATTTCTTTCTTCTGTTATAGGTAAATTGGTGACCCAAGGTTCTGTCTAGCCCAGTGGCTATGAATAGACATTTACTCAGATGAGAATATTTATGTTTCTAAATGTACACCTAGGTGAACAATAAGTAAGGCGCACACACAGTATTAACAGAGCTCCAGTAATCACCAGGAAGTGAACCACAATGAACTAAGGCATCTAATGCCAGAAGAGCGCGAAGTGAGTAGAGAGACCAAAAACAGAAAACAAACTTAAAACTTTATCTGCTTAAAGATGAACAGGAACCCTAGCAGAACTGAAGGACAGAATCATGCAATCCTTTCAATAAATATGAAGAGATTCAGTGAAGTTCAGCATTCCTTCATGATGAATCTGAAGAAATTAGAAATAGAAGGGAAGAAATCCAACAGAGTAGAAGCATGTAGAACACCTATAGCCAATCTTCACCTAAAGGGGAAAACGACCCTATTCCCTAGATCTGATATGAGACAAAGGTGCCCACAATTTTTACTCTCCTTCAATATAGTATGTGAAGTCTTAGCTACAAAAATAAGACAAGATAAATTTATAAAAGGGATACAAATAAGAAAGGAAGAAGCAAAATTATACCTACTTGGGAGCAACATGGCCTTATTTATGCTTAAAAGACCGTAATGTTTCCATCAAGAAATCCTTATTACTTATAAATACTTTTATCTAAGTAGCAGAATAAAAACGGTTTAAAAAGAAGTACTTTTCTCCATTCTGATGAAGAACGTGCCAGAAGAGAAGCCAGGAGGAAGCCCATTCACATCAGCTTTAGGAGAAACACCTAAGGACAAACTTAAGAAGGAAGTGAAGCATCTCTAGAGTGGAAGTCAGAGGCACTGAAGAGAGCGGTGGGAGAGGGAACATCAGTGGGTGATCAGCGTCCTCGCTCCCCTGGAATCCTGAATATTGGGGAAGTGGTTATCTGTGGATATATTATAAACTCATCAAACTTTAATGACATTTCCAACAGAACTATAAAAACAATTTAAAAATCCATATAGAAACCCAAAAATAGCCTACACAACCATAGATAGAAAGATTAATGTGGGGATGCAAAAACACCTGATCTCCAACTATACTGCAAGGCCATGTTTAAAAGAAAACTTTAGAACTGGGGTAAAAACAGACATGCACATTAACAGAAGGTAGCCAGACATAAAGTTTCATAGTTACAGCCGAGAAAATGATGATCCACCTGTAGAAGAATAGAACTTGAAACATACATCCCACCTTGTACAAAAACCATTCAGAATGGATAAAAGTCTTTCAAATAAGACCTGAAACCTCATAGCTGCTCCAAGCAGCCAAGGCAAACCACTTCAATGCAGGCACAGGGAAGGTGATCATGAGAATGACCTCAAAGAGACAGGAAAGAATGTCAAGTATTGACAAGCAGGCTTACATGCAGCAAAAAGGCTTCTGTAGAGCAGGTGAAAATATCACCAGACACACAGACAGCCTAGAAAATAAGGGAAAACCCTTTGCTAGCGACACATTGGGGAGGGGCTTCCTATCTAGAATACAAAAAGAACCAGAGAAACTAAATCTCAGAAGAATCCATCTGATCATAATTGGGCTAGTGCAGTGAGTAAACATGGTCAAAGAAGACAAATGGAAAACAAAATACTTGAGAAGGTGTTTGTCATCCCTGGCCATCAGGAAAATGCGACTGAAAGCTGCTTTGAGATTCCATCTCTGTGCATTCAGAATGAGGACCTTCAGGAAAACAGAAAGCATATGTGGCAAGGAGGTGGGGAAAGAGCCCTCGTACACAGCCCGTGGGAGTGCACATTGGTGCAGTCATGTGGAAACACTAAAAACAGGATTTCCCCGTGTCCCAGCATCGTATCTTTGTATACATACAGAAACCAACTGAATCAACACACCACACAGATACTCACACATCCATGTTTATTGTTTCACTGTTCATCATGGCCAGGGAATAGCTCCCACCTAGAGGTTCACCATGATGTGCTACCATACATATAGCAGGATCTTAGTCAGTCCCTGGCAAAAATATTTTTTCCTCTAAGTGGAAATTCAGGAAATTTTCCTGAGATGACATTTTTAAAGGAAAATTGATAGATCTGGAAATGATAAAGTTAAGCATAATAGCACAATAAACCAAACTCAGAAAGACAAATATCATGCTATTTTTCTCATATGTGGAACCTAGATTTAAAACTATATATATGCAATTGCATATATGTGTATATGTGTGGTATCCTCTCTCTCTCTGTGTGTGTGCGTGTGTGCGTGCGTGCATGTGTGTGTGATGAAACTGGAAAGTGGATCACGAAAGGAGAGAATGTGATCTCAGGCAGGGAATGAGAGCGTCAAGGAAAACATGATATAAAGAAGAATGGGAAACTATTTGAGAAGAGGGAATGAACCATCCAGAGGGGATGGCAGAGATGGGAGGGAAGGCAGTGGAGTTAGGGAATTCATTAGAAAAATGTATGATGACTCAAGAAAATGTCACGGTGAAACCCACTGTTTTAATAATAAAAGAATGGCAGAGGTGTAGTGGGGGATGGGGCAGGGGAGAAGAAAGCCAAGGTCAGCAGGTTGGCTCACGGTCATGAAAAGTCCAGAAGGACAAAAAGCTGCCATGACTGGGAGCCACATTACCACATTTCTAAACATTTCCCCAAGACCTAGATTCTGCCAGCTTCTTCTTTGCCTGGTTCAAAACAAGAGACTCATTCCCTTCTTTAAATAAGGCCATGCTGTGTTGGAGAATATTATTTTAAAGTGTGTTACTTTTGTTTATGCTGTGGAATATTTGTTTAATGTTTTTGTTTATGTTGCATTGGATTCTTTACCTGTCTAAAGCACCTGATGGTCTAATAAAGAGCTGAACGGCCAAGAGTGAGGCAGGAGCAAGGATAGGAGGGTCTGACAGGCAGAGAGAATCTGGGAAGGAGAAATCTTGAAAGAGGAAGGAAGGAACAAAAGAGAACAAGGAGTGGACTTCAGGAGCTAACCACCCAGTAAGTCATGGAGTAAAAGTGAAAGAAAGATATATAGAAGTAAGAGAAGAAAAAAGCCCAGAAGCAAAAGCTAGTCAGTACAATTTAGGTTAAGAAAAGCCGGCAAGAAACAAGCCAAGCTAAGGCTGGGCATTTTATAAGAAGGAGTAAGACTGCATATAGGATTTATTTGGGAGATGGGTGGCAAGCCCCCAAAAGAGTAAAGAGTAAAAAACAACCAACTACAATGTTGTGACACAAAACTCTCAGTTCAGAGTATCAGGGCATAGTCAGAAGACAGACTACAAAAGTGAACTAGTATTTTTCATTTATTCCGTCTAATTCCTCAGTTAAAGAACAGTTTGCCCCAAGCTGGTCCCCCTGCTGTACCTATGCACTGAACTGCGTGTACACAAGCAGCCAATGAGTGTGTCCACCCAAGTGGCTCACATTGTCAGCCACCTTGAAGGAGAAAGTATTGAAACTTGCAACGTGTTACTGCATGATCCCAAAGCCAGGGGAAACACTGTAGAACAGATAAGTGAGGTAAATGTCATGTATACTCATGCCATTTGAGTAACAACTTAAAGATCAGAATAAAAGTGACTGTTCTTTAAATGTACTGTTGGTCCAAGCGACAAAGGCAATGCGTTTCAAGGTCCTCAATCCACATCAACCTACCATCCCTGTCATTCTCCATTCCAAGACTCCAGTAGGTGTCTACAGCTCTAGATAGCAGTGATCTCTCTATATACTTCATCTTTCTTCACTTACTTGATTCATAAATTAAGTACAGTAAGTAATGATTAAAAATAGTAAAACACACAGAACAATTAAACACTGAGTTGGTATGACCATCCTCTGCACCCTTGTGATACACGATAGGTGATCTGAAAACTAAGGCATCTGCTAAGTAACTAACAGGCAGGTAGCACTTACAGCATGGATTCCCTAACCACAGGGATGACTCTGAGAACAGTGAATGATTTCAGCCTATTACATAGAGTCCACACTATTTAAAGCTTATGAATTATTTATGGAGTTTTCCACTTGGTTGGAAATGGTCAAACATAGCTAACGGAAATTCTGGAGAGTAAAGCTGCAGGTAGAGGACCATCCCTGTGACTGTGTATGTGGGCAGCGCAGCAATGCGGAGACCAGTTTGCCCACTGTGCCCAGTCTTCCCAGTTCTGATCAGCCTCTGGTCATACATAGCTGTGTGTCTCTGGGAAATCTGATCTGGGTGTGCTTCAGTTTCTACCTCTAAACAACTGTTATGCCATTACCTACTTAATACTTTTTTAAAGATTAGTACTGCTTGGTCCTCTACTGCATTAGATGATGCCAGTACAAGGGACTACAGATATTAGCTTTTCTTACTCTACCAGGACACACAGTCATACCAACTCAATCCATGATTATCAATAAAGTAAAACACTATTGCTTACTAATTACTTTTGATTTGCTAGGCTAGACTTGTGGAATGATAATCTTTCAATGTTCCATACATCCATTTCCTTTCCAGTAAGTGTTTCATTTTAAGTGTGAGGACTTACAATGAAAAAATACAGAGAGTTAGCATCTACTAGCTTGATGTGGGAGTCCCCTTTGTGTGCTGTGATTACCATTAATGAATAAAGAAACTTCCTTGGCCTGTTGATAGGGTAGAACTTAGGTAGGCAGGGGAGACAGAACTGAATGTTGGGAGGAAGAGGGGTAGAGAGAGATACACCATGAAGCCACCAGAGTCAGACTGCCGAATGTTTGCTGGTAAGCCACTGCCATGTGGCGATATACAGATTAAGAGAAATGGGTTAAATTAATACAAGAGTTAACCAATGGAAAGCTAGAACTAATGGGCCAAGCAGTGTTTTACTGAATATGGTTTCTGTGTGGTTATTTCAGTTTGGGCAGCCGGGAAAAACAAGCGGCCTTCCTGTTAAGGTAGCTTACACCAGTAAGTTTAAACTTGCTGCCACTCCCAGCCACCAAACACTTTCAATACTATACACAAAGCTATGCTCTTCTCTGTTGGTCACTAACTGAACTCAAAGGCAGTGAGAAAAGATGAGTTGTTTTAGAGGGGTATGGGATAGATAAGTCAGCAGCTCCCAGAAGGGTAGTTAAGAGTGTTACTAGGTATCATCTCTATGCTGTAGCTCACAGCTCTTGACCTGATCCATTATGTCCAATTAAATAATCTTTCAGAGAGAAACAAAGAGGGTAAGGGAGGGATGGGGGAAAAAGTAGGAGCAAAGAGGGGGAATGGCTAATACAATAAAATAGTAACTCGAAGTACAGTGGAAGAGTTTACTGAAGAGAATTTGAAACAAGTCAGTTGGATTGTGTGCTCATTTCATGCTTAAGTAGAACATTTCTAGTAGAAACACTAAAAAGAATAGTGTTTCTAAAGGTTGCTACATTCTAATGGTCCCAAACCTGCAAATATGCTAGGCTCCTGGCAATGAAGAATTAGATTTGTAGACGGAGTGAAGGTTGCTAGAAAATGACCTTGAAACAGGTGGATTATCCTGGAACATCTAGGTTGAACCATTGTAATAACAGGAGCCTGTACAAGTGAAATGAGGGGGCAGAAGGAAATCAGAGAGATGGCAATGTCAAGATTAATGGTGTGAGGAATGAGATAAGCCAAGAAATGAAGGAGACCTCTACACACTGGCGTAGGCTACCATGTGGATTCTATGGTGTTCGACAGGATGGTGTGCAGCGTGGCATACTTCTGACCTCTTAAGTGTAAGGTAATATACCTGTGCTGCACTGCGCCTCTAAGTTTGTCCTAGTTTCTTACAGCAGTAACAGAAAGCTATCACAGTTCCCAATTGGGGTAGTATGAATGAAAATGGGCTCCATGGGTTCAGACATTTAAATGCTTGGCCACCAATAGGTAGAACTATTTGGAAAAGGATTAGGAGGTGTGGCCTCGTTAGAGGAAGTATGTCAGTGGGGTTCCAAAGGCCCATGCCATTCCAGTTCACACTTTGTCTGTTTTTAACCTGGGGATCTGATGCAAGCGCCCAGCTACTAAGCCAGTGGCATGCCTGCCTGTCTGCTGTCATGCTCCCTGTGTGATGGCCATGAACTAGCGCTCTGAAAATGTAACCACACCACCCATAAACCCTTTCCTCTATGAGCTGCCTTGCTCATGGAATATCTCTGTAGCAATAAAAAGAAAACTAAGACCCCCATTCCTCCACATTGCTTTTAATCACTGAAAACACAATTATGCCTACATGAGAGATTTAATAAATCGTTCCATTATCTTAAATAAAGTTGATCTATTTTTGCTTTGAGAGAAGATGTGTAGCCGAGTCTATGCTGGAACTCTGTATGTAACCCCGGCTATCCATAAACTATCAAATCTTCCATTATTAGCTTCCCAAGTGCTGACAATACAGGCATGAACCACCGTGCTGGATTCTCTAATCATTTTGAAGTAAAAGTAGATTTCAGATAAGAAATAAACAAAATATTTTATAAACAATTCTAAAAGTTCATAACCTTAAAAACAGATGGCCAATAAAGGCAAAGATTCCCATGGAGATTTCCCGTTCTTTCCTCAGGAATGTGAGTTCCATAGATCAGAGATGATTATGCTTCTGCGTATTTTAAGTCAGTGTCTAGAAACTAAACATTTACACATTAACTAAATGAATAAATGAGTCATTGCTCAACCCTGGTGCATTTAGTACAGGTATAAAAAGGAGGTAAAAGGTTCTGTTTCATATCATCATTTTACTTTATCATGTTTTGCAGATTGCCGTTCTGAATATTAAAGCACTTGAACAAATGACACAATTTAAAAATGTTTCCCCTGAAAACACACTCCTTGACCAGTAAAGATGGTTCATATTGATTAATATCAAGTCTATAATTATAATGAATATAAATGGTTTTTATAAGTCAGATTTTGTACACATCATACATGAACATATTTTTCATTAATTCCTATAGTTATGGTATGCTATGTAAATAGGTGATGTGTGCTTTGTTCAGTTATATTCTGGGAACAGGACTATGCTAGAGAAAATCAATCATGAATCGGAAAGCCCCAGTTTCAAGCTGCGAGTCCCAGGAGTCTGGGGAATCCTTGTGTATGTGAACTAAAACAGCAGAGGTGGGAAATGATTCACACACTGAAATCATTCCAAGGAGCAGCTTGCTGTCCAGTCCACACACTAGGGAATCCCTCCTGCCAGGCCACCAGATGTGTGAGCTAGGCTCAGCTCCCATGCTGAGGTCCTAATCTGAGAGTCAATCTGGTCAGAGGAAAGAGGCCTCACACTGTTGTCCTCCTATCAGTGATGTGTGAGACTTGCTGGGGTCCTGACCTCACTCTGAGCTGCTGGATAACTAGCCCCAAACCTGAAAGTGGCTCATAAAACTGATTCCATGCCTGCATTCACCTTCAACTCTATTTCCTTCTGCCTCATCTTGCAATCTGGACACTGCCCCATTTGGCTGCTCCGAAACACTTAGGACTTCAGAGAACCTGTTCAGTTTACAGCTTCACCGTCCAACAGCAGGGACCCAATTTACACAGGGGAGTTTAGGCTAATTCACTAGATTTAGATGAATGGACTGGTCCCTGGGGACCTTGAGTTGAATTAAAACAAACAAAAACAAAAACTGAGCTTTCGAGAACTTTCAGATGGTTCTAGAAACAGGAGTCCACCAGAAGCAAATTGGAGGCTTCTCAAGGGCACCAGCTTGACCCTTCCTCCAAGAGTACCAAAGCTACCATGTCTTCAGGCAAAACCACAGCAAAGGCAGAGAGAAGGCTTTCTCTCCAGTTCAAGCTTAATTTCCTTTGTCTTCTCACTGCTTCTGTCCTTGCTTTGCCAGAGGAAACACACCCACTTGCTTCTCTCAGCTGTTTCCTTTCTGTGGTGTATCCATCAAAATCTCTCAAAGGATGAAGTTTCTGGGTATTCTTTTTTAGCAAACATTTATATTAACTCTTTGAGAATTTTATTCAATGTATTTTGAACATTTCTGGGAACTATTCACTAGTTTAGAAAAATCAAGACTAAACTGTTCAGTAGGTAAACTCTCCTAATTCGCTTTTAAACCCTAGTGAGGTCACAGAATCTGAGATTTGTAGATACATAAAAACAAATTCTGATGTGAGAGATATTTTTATTTTGGCAGATTTGGCAAAATGGGTTATAAAAAAGTTGCAGCATTAGAAGCAGGAGATGTAATTCATGGTACAGCCCTTGCCTACAATTCTTTAGGTTTGTTCCTCCACACTATGAACAACAGCAACAACAAATCAAACAAATAAATAAGAAAAACAATCAAGATAACTTCCAGGAAAGACTGTAGGCTAGAAGCTATTTCTATGTGAGCCTCTTGAAAAAAGTCAGAATAATAAAACAACAAAAGCAAACAATTCTATCCCAAAGAGAGGAAGACCAACGGAAACCCTATAAAATGTAAAAATCAGGTATCAGGTAAAGAAGCTTTGTGGCTCTGTTATTTGTGGGGGGAGGGTGAAGCTTAAGACTCCATCAAAAGGTAATGCAGACAACAACTGACTGCTGGGAGAAGGAGAATTACCCTCACCTAGGGATGAGGCACCTTATTGGCTGTACAATGCAGCACCCTGAAACCATACAAACAACAAAACAGGTTCCCAGAGGAGCCCATATGGTATAACAGTTGTTTTCCTATTGGGTGATTCATGCCAGTGATGGAGATTGACCATTGCAGATGTACAGTATCTTTTACCATCTAGTCCCAGAAGTGAAGCTCTGTTGGTCACAAAAGATCAGTCATATGTGAATGATGGTGTGTTCCAACACACACGCACAAATAAAGTTTCCCCAAGACTATGTAAGGATGCTGAGAAACTCCCACTGCCAGTGATGTAGCTTTTATAGTGCTGATAGTGCTGGGAGCAATGTACCACTCATGATTTCTTGGCTATACCACTGTGAGACGTCTACTACAAAGCCAGTCACAAGAAAGCAAATGACTTTTACTGGCCTAGGCAATTGTGATGTTTACTACTACTTCTGAGAGTACCTTCCATGTGTAAAACTGTGTGCCACGAAACAGCGTGCTCTGCTATGCCGGCAGCACCCACATATGCTCCCATTTACTGTGTTTCTTCACTGTATCAGGGGGCAATATTATGACTGAGCTATACTGTCTAGGTGAAATAAGAATTCTCTATATACTCACCATGACAAAAGGACCTAACACACTTCTAAGGACACACACTGCTGTTAAATGACACATGATTATACCAAGAAATGGCACAGGGATACACAGACATATGAATGTCAGGAAGGTTGGCCATCAAAGACCCTTCTTAGAGGTTATCTCACATGGAAGGCTGTCCATCAATATCGCTTTACAGTTAGCCCCACATTTATTACCTTCATAAGTGTAGAGGAGACATGAAGAAATAAAATTCACTTGATGTTTATATATATATATGTGTGTGTGTGTGTAACTGCTGAAATATGAAAGTTTCAACTTGAATGATAGTTTCACAACTTTTAAAATTGAACAAATAGAGCATTTTCAAATATTATGTAACAGGATTTGCAGGTTGAAAGCACACTAGCAGAAAGAATGAGTGAGGAAGAAAGGGAGACACGGCCACTGATAGAAGCAAATGCTTGTTTAATGCTGATGCAGATATTAGGATAGTCATTTCCCCCCCTTGTTCTCACTATACCAGGCCTAATTCAATCCCCTCCCTTCTCCTCAGGCTACCAGGTTAGCTTTCTGCCTTCTAGTTTTAGAAGTGAAAGGTGTGAGAGATCTCTAGTCACAGCCTTATGATGACAACTGAAGTCAATGCAGTTAGCACCAAAATATGACAGCACTGTTCAGTTGCTACAAGAATGTTTGACTCTAAAATTTAAAACTATTTCTTTGAGAAACAATGATTACCAAAACTTGGAATATTCCATAAGCAACAATTCTTGTTTAAAAGATAACATATTTCACGTGTCTGCTACATGCCATCAAAAAAAGCATAATCAAAGTATTTAATATATTTCAAGATCAAGGCAGGGTCCATTTGAAGAAGAGACAGATGACAGAGGGGATGTACCATGTGAATAATACTGACATTTAACGTGTTCTTGAATTCAGTGTTGTGTTGATGTCATGAGATCAGGATTGAACACGCTCTCCCGAAAGTCAAAGGTCTGGACACCAGTCTGCGGCACTATCAGGAGGCAGCGTGCGGAAGGAAACTGGATCACTGGGAGCGTGCTCTTGCTGGAGATATGAAATCCCAGCACTATCCCTCTGTCCCATTTCCCACATGACAGGTGGTGAACAACTCTCTTGCTTATGCCATCACTCTGTACTGTGGCGCCACAAGCCCAAAGCAGCATGACCAAGTGACAACGGATGAAAGACCTTGAAACTACGAGTCCCACCCACCTCGTCCAAACACCACATCCTGCCCTCCCTGCAGCTCTTCTTAGGCATTGTGTCACGGTCCAAAAAAGCAGACCAGCACAACTTGTCTTTTACTAGGAATTCTTTGGAGATGGTTTAACAATTTACTGATGCCAAAAACAGAGACCAGACTGACAGATTATTAAAAATTGGTAAGTCAGAATACTCTGTCTTACAATATTAGGACATCCTTTCAGAGACAAGTAGGCCTGCTGCTATTTGCTGCATTTCCACCTAGCTGCAGTAGAATGTCACAGGCAGTGTATCCAGCCTTGGCCATCCACATGTCCTCTTTCTATCTGCTTAATGTTGATTAAAATGTTGGCTCCTTCAGTGTAGAAATAAAATCTGTTTGGGAAACAAAGTAACAACCCCATTCTAATTCTAATTGCATTTTCACCAAAAAAGCAAAGCTATTTGGAAGCTACATTAACATAATTTGTGGATCTCATTACTAGAACGAGGTTAACAATGGAAAATGAGTCAAGGTAAGGGGCAGCCTAGACACTCAGCAAACGTGACCATATATATAGAATGTGCTAGGTTGTAATATGGAGAAGCGGGCCACGTCCCGCAGCCCAGCTAGCTTACACTCGAAATAAGCACACAGAAATTGTATTAATTAAATTACTGCCTGGCCCATTATCTCTAGTCTCTTATTGACTAACTCTCACATCTTGATTTAACCCATTTCTAATAATCTGTATTGCCACTTGACTGTGGCTTACCAGCATGAGTCTAACCAGTGTCTGTCTCAGGCAGGAGAACTATGGTGTCTCCCTGACTCGGCTCATCTTCCCAGAATTCTGTTCTGTCTTCCCTGCCTACCTGAGTTCCACCCTATCAANAGAAATTGTATTAATTAAATTACTGCCTGGCCCATTATCTCTAGTCTCTTATTGACTAACTCTCACATCTTGATTTAACCCATTTCTAATAATCTGTATTGCCACTTGACTGTGGCTTACCAGCATGAGTCTAACCAGTGTCTGTCTCAGGCAGGAGAACTATGGTGTCTCCCTGACTCGGCTCATCTTCCCAGAATTCTGTTCTGTCTTCCCTGCCTACCTGAGTTCCACCCTATCAACTAGGCCATGGCAGTTTCTTTAATGACAATGAAAGCAACATAAATACATAGGACCTCCTACACCACTAGGTCTAACAACAAATGCTGCTCAGAAAGCTTTGAATGTCACTTCCTGATCTTATTCCTCCCCCTTAGTCTTAGAAATACCTTCTCTCCACAGATGCTTCATTCATGACTCTAAGGATTAATGTTGAAATCCATGCCCTCTGGAGTAGGATCCTTATGACTTCATATTAAAACAATCTTAATTATTCTAAGACCCAGGATTGGGGCTGGTCAGATAGCTCACATGAAGGGTATTGGTGGGCATGCCTGTGATACCAAGTGTGATCTTCAGAACCTATGTAAATGTAGAAGGAATGCACCCACTCTCCAAGGCTGCCTCTGAACTCTGCAAGAACACTACACCATGCATTGCCATCAGGCGCTCACGGGCACATAACAATGGCTGTCTTTTTAAATGCTCACTGTTAAAACTCAGTTTCAGAAAAGCTACATGGGGCTGGAGCGATGGCTAATCAGTTAAGAGCAATGGTTTCTTTTCTGGAGGGCCCAGGTTCAATTCCCAGCACCCACATGGCAGCTGCCAACTGTCTGTAACTCCAGTTCCAGGGGATCTGACACCTTTAAATCAATGTGCATAAAATTAAATAAATTATTTTTTAAAAAAATCTGTCAGAGTTTTTTCCATGAAGTGACAGCCCTCCACATTTGGGAAACTTCATTTCAAGGAATAAGTAGAACATTATTATTATTATTATTATTATTATTATTATTATTATTATTATTTAATGTTGGGGTCATAAGAAGTACAGAAGGTGACAGCTAGCTTTCAGATGTCAACCCACCAGGGGAGTGACTCTGATGAAATTTAATCCTATCCAGGCAAAGCTTGCAGGACCATCGACTCTGGAATCTGTTCACTTTTGCTAAAGCAGCTTGGTATCTCCCCAATACTTACAATTATAGTGTGTAATCCCATGTAATGTGTATATGTAATCTCATAACTACATCTCAATCTTATAGGCACATATATCTGTGGATGGTCAGGAAGATGACTTTTCATTTAGCTATATAGTTTTTATATATAGACTATATATTGGTTCATAGTTCATAACTGGATCTATTTGTCCTACAAGGCTTGTGGACACATAAAAGACTGCCTTACTCTTTTGCTTATTGGGTGACTTCCTCCCACTCTGTGGGACCCCCCGTGAGAAAACTGAGTCACACAGTCAAAAACCTTGGTTCCTGCAGTCAAATCTCTGCTCATTCCCTGAGATAAAACTTAGATGCCACCTCCCTGCAATAATTACCTTTTATTTGGCAGGATATTTAGTCAGGAGAGGAGTCTTTCAAATAGATCACATTCAGGACCTTCAAAGATAGGGGTATGGCACGTCCAAGTTTGTTTGAATCTTAGTCCATCCTAATAAAGAGATTGGGTGTCCCAAGTTCTCCCGAAGCTCACTTGGGAAAGTGCTAACACCTCATTTGACCCCCAGCTCTCACCCTAAGAAAGATATTAATTCCTACACCTAGTCTCACCTCAGTTTATTCATACAGGATTTTAACCTAGGAACGTAGTATCATACAAAACTCCCCTTCTCCCTTCTTTGGATTTAAAGCCTCCCTTCTTAGGATTTAAAGCCTCTTTATTACTTCTTAATGCTGTCAGGTATCTGTCTAGCCATGCCTCCCTGGGGCCATGAAGATACAGGCAGGGTCACACAGGACAGCTCTTATCTGCTTAATGACCCTGAGAAATTCTAGCTCTGTAACTTTGTGACTACCAGAGAATTGCCTTTGTGTGTGTGAGTGTATATAAACTGGGAACTTTGCAATACAGCAGAACAATAAAGAAACTGGTATGAAGAAGGACAGAGTGAGAGTTTGTTCATTCACCCTCAGATAGCCAGAGAGGGGGGAAAAGTCCTTTTTGCTTCTTGTAGTTTCTAATCTGAACCCTGAGAGGGCATTGAGGTTGGCCCTCAATAGGCCTTATTAAATTACTATTGATTTTTTTGAGACAGGTTTTCTCTATGTAGCCCTGGCTGTCCTAGAACGTGTTCTGTAGACCAGGCTGGCCTTGACCTCATGAGATCCCCCCTGCCTCTGTCTCTCCAAGTGCTAGGATTAAAGGTGTGCACCAGCACCACCCAGCACAAAAGCACCATTGTCTGAAGCTCATTACTTAACACCAAATACAGGCAACCTAATGAACTCAGGGATCCTCCTGATTCCACCTCCTTCAATGATGCTATCTCTTTTTGTCCTCCTTGCAACTATGGTGATTTAAAGCAAATTGAGAGACACTGTTCTTAGAAGAAGAAAAAAAAAACTTCTAGCTTATCCCATCGGGATTGTTCCCAAATCTCAAATGTGACCACTATGGAGGCATCTAAAATAGGTGGTGCAGAACAAATGATCTATCAATTCTAAACTCAAGGTAAAAGCTTTTAGGTTAAAAAAATATGCTGATGAATTAATATTCCACCAGAATATTGTTGCCTGTTCAACATGCAACAGTCCTAACTTAAGCTTTTGAATGTATTTTTAATTAAGGGATGCTATTACTGACAACAAAGAACATACCTGGAGGTCTCAAGTGGGCCTGTCCCCCACCTCCAGCAGAGCTCAGAGAGCCCCATAGAGGAGGGAGTGATGATATCTTAGGAGTCAGGGGTGGAGGATCCCTGGGGAACACTGCTCACCGAATCAACTAAACAGGGCACCTAAAGCTTCACAGAGACAGAGACTGCCATCAGAGTCTGCCTGGGTCAGCAGCAGGTCCTCTGCATACATGTTATGGCTTTGTGCATGGCATTTCTGTGGGACTCCTAACAGCGGGAGAGGGTGTATCTCTGACTCTTTTGCTGGCTGTCTGAATTCTTTTCCTCCTATTGGTTTGCTTTGTCCAGCATTTATATGAGGGCCTTTGCCTTGTCTTATGGTGTCTTGTTATCTTGTATTGTCCTGTTTGGTTGCTGTTCTTTTCTGAAGAAGGGGGAGGGGTGGGTCTAGGGGAGACTGGAGGTAAGGGGGAACTGGTAGGAGTGGGAGGAGGGGAACTGTGGTTGGGGTGCATAACATAAGAGAAGAATCTATTTTCAGTAAAAGAATGAAAAAGAAAATAAAAAGTACTTAAAATCCTATGTAAGAGATGGAGAATTAATAATTTTTCTTTTCAATGAAAGCAATATTATTATTTACTAAATTGGAAAACTCAAGACACCAAACTCTCTGCCTACATCTTCCCAAATTAAGCTTCTGAAATCTTCTGACAGACGTTTCATGCATATTTCCATCAGAATAAATTTTAATTCAGTAATCAGAAGCTTTTCATGAGCTCGTTTTTTTCAAATGTTAAGATCCCAGAACGCTTTTCAATAGAACGACAGCTACGCGTCCTGTGTGGGCGCATCGCTGCTGCTGTTCACAGGTGTTGACATACATCATGGAAGCATGGTCTGCACGGTGAGCTATTCCTGCTCACCAAGGCATTTTCTTGTTTCTTCCTGTCACTCCTACAGCTTTGAGTGGTAGTTTTCACAGGGGAATTTTCCACTCCTGTGAATGGTTTTCTGAGTCTGAGACACAGGGCTTCATAGGTAGCCTTCCCTCTTGTCCACTGACTCAAAAATGTTATTCTTGTTTAAAACGTGGAGAATGCTGTTCAAAGTATTCAGGGGAATTCTACTCTCCCTTCCTCCCTTCCTCCCTCCTTCCTCACTTCCTCCCTCTTTCCTCCCTCCCTCCCTCC
>LOJH01022039.1:0-14989 GCA_001685095.1 Ellobius talpinus
CTTTATTAAACCAATGAAAGTAACACATAGACAGATGACCCTCCTCCATCACCCGTGCATTTGAAAGTACACAAGAAGGTGGTCAGGAAAGGAACCACAGTGCTTCTTACAGGCCTAGACCTGGGCCAAGCATTCCAAGAACTTACAGTCTAGTTACAAAAAGGAAAGTAAGGTATACTGAAAAGTCCATACAGTAACATACAGCTATGTGTGTGGTGTGTGTTCATGCATTCAAGCTTGTAAATATACATGGGCGTGCATGTGTGAGGTTATGTATATAATGTGCATGTTGTGTATCTATACATGCTGTATGTTTGAGTGTGCACTCTGTGTGTGTGTGTGGTGTCCATGTCTATGTGTGAGTATTGTACATGTGTATGTAATTAATGTACACATAAATACATGCACATAAATAGCATCATGCAGGGACTTGGATTCAAGAAAAAAGAAGGCTTTTTCTAAGGTTTATTTTGGTCACTTCTGCCGAGCAGGGTTCCTCATCTAGGCAGAAGGTGGGGGGTGGTGGCGGCGATCACTTCCGATAACTAACAAAACAGAGGCAAAGATCCAGGATGGACTGACTACTTGGTGCAGTTCAGGGACAACAGGCAGACTGACCTGGCTTCAGAGAACCCTTTGAGGGGCTGCAGAGAGCAAACAAGTCAGGGAGTTGTCTACAAAGGCCATCAAAGTGCCAGAGCCAGTGCCCCAATCTGCCACAGTGCCTCCAATGCCCCTAACGCGGGTGTGCAGGTGGCATACTCGTGGGAGCTTGTCCCTGGCATACGCAGCAGGTACAAAGGACAGAAGCTTGTGGCCTAGGGAGGAGGGAGAGGAGAAGATGAGGCTGGGGGTTGCCATGGGCACTGGGAGGGAAAGGACAGAACACTACTTAGACTATGTTTCTGCCACTTCCTGGGAGCGTCAGATTTTTGTCTTGAGTTGCAGACACACACACATACATACACACACACATACACACACATACACACACACATCCTTCCACTAATTCTAGTTAGGTTACAGTTTATGGAATGCTTGCTGGTGATGAAGTTCTCCCAGTCAAAACAGATCATGAGCAAAGCTTGCGGCATCCAGGCACTGAGGTCTGGTGGGAAGGTAGGTGCTCCGTGCCCTCTGAGAGCCTACCCTGAGCCCGGCTGTGCAACAGGGCAGAGTGAGCAAACGGTGCACAAATGTTTGCAGAGGGAAGAACAGCAGAAGGCAGGGCCACTTGTGAACCCGGATGTCGTGGGAAGTGGAGGAGGTGGAAAGGGCACACCAGGGTGGTCTGCCGGTTGGGATGGCCGTGTTCCTTGGGATGGTTGCCACGAAGTATTTTCCCTGGCTTCTCCATGGCAGCGACTGTTGCTTCCCAGAATGTTATGAAAACCTGCAGTTACCCAGCCGTCTCTGGGTGGGAGTGTCCAGACCTCCTCTTCTGCCTTCCAATATACACTAAGTCAAGACAGGGTCAGTGCAGAAAGCGGGCCCCTCTGCATGCTCCCCATGGGACTGTGGTTAGGAATATGGGGATTGGGAAGGTGAAGGGGTCTGGCTGGATGCCACTACCTCTCCAGTCTGGCAGGGCATCCTGTACATGGCCTGCTCTGGGGCAATCAGAGTTCCATGACATCCCTGGGATCTGGAGGCATTCTCTGCATTGGCACCAAGTGGAAGCCAGGGCCATGGAGTGATCCTGGGATTGATCTCTGGGCAGAAAACCGTGACATGTGGCTTAGTGGAGGCTGTACATGCCATGTCCACTTGGGGGATGGCTCAGCTTCTGCGCTCTCTTGCTTTTCCAATGATTTTTCTTTGGGACATATTTATTTCCTGGCCTCTTGCCTTTACATGTGTGGGTTGCAACAGAGGGCATGGAGAAAGAAGGGAACTTTCTGGAAAGGTAGCTCCATCTACAATTTTCACAGTGGAAGAAAAATTAAAAGGAAGTCTAGTCAGGAACCTTCTGGAGCTGGCCCACCTTGGCTAGTGGACCCCCAGACACAGGAGGGGATGTAAGGCGTACCCCATGGGTAGACCAGGCATCAGGGTCTTAGTCTCCTTATCCCTAGGGGTATTCACCCCTCTGCCATCTTACCAGGTGCCAGGGTACTGTGCCACATGTCATTAAGGCAACTGTGTCCCCCTAGAGTTGCACCGGCCTTCCGGCTGACTGTTGGTTGTCACGTCATAGTGCTGTCTCCATGACCCACTATGCGGTTGTCACACATCAGATCTGCATCTCCCCGCCATGCGCAGACACTGGTTGGGTTCTAGGGCAGCCACACATGGAAGTTTCTGTCTTTGCCTCCTGCTCTGCTCCATGTAGCTTGGCCGGGAGTAGATTGGAGTTGTCCTCCGTACGTGATCCCGATGGAGCCGATGTCCAGCGGAAGGCTCATGGATGTCATCCTATACAACGCCAGACACTTGCCCTTGGCATCTCTGGACTACCTCTTGACACCTCTCCCAGCATTTGACAAGCCCCTCCTTCATATCAAGATTAAAGTCTTCACATTCCAAGCAGGAAGAAACCACAAAAGGACCCAGTCTCATAACATACATGTGCAAATGGTCACAGCAAGACTCATTATTTCATACCTTACCTAAAAGAAAGCAGCAGCAGTGTTAATGAATTGTGAAGGATGCATACAAATAAATTAAAAAAAAACTATTTTACTATAAACTGCTACACATGGAATTCTAGGGACTCTTCGACCCTTATCAAAAGCCTTAGGGATTCCTTGGCTCCACCCCTTCTCTCCACCCACTTCCAGGTCACCAGTGATTGATTGATCCAGCTTCACCTTGCAAACGAGCCCCCAGCTTCTGTCTTCTCTACCTTTATCCCAAGAGCTCTGTTGGTGATGGTGAGGCTGCTCCTCTAATCCTCTTAGTCTCTCTGTCCCTGCCTTTTAAGTGTGATCTCTTCGTTCCAAACCTTCCCGTAGTTCCCTATTTGTATAGGATAAAAGACAACGTCTCTCCAGTGATTTAAAGATGGTGTGGTACTTAATACCTCCCCGACCTTCTTCTGTCTTGCTCCCTCTGCCTCCCACTGCGCTCCAGTCATATTGGCCTTTTTGAAGCTCTTGAACACATGGGTGAGCTCCTAGCACAGATCTTTGCACGTGCTAACCCGTCTACATGCCTTGTGCCTCTCCTTCGTGGATCTGTGGCTCTACTCTACTTCAAGTAACTGTTCAGTTTCGCCTTCTCAGTGAGACCTATCCCAACCCTTCTACCTGAAAGTGCACCCCTATCAGAGGGGCCCCACGAGGCACACCAACGCCCTGATCCTTCTTCCTGCCTCCCTAGCTTCAGAGAACTTCATGTGCTCCAACGCAGGGGTTTGTTCTGCACGGCACCACAGCTCCAGACCCAGCCGCGTCTACAGTATGGCATTCGTCAGAGCGCTCTCTTCTTTCCCCTATGCAGGCGGGTGCAGAGTGAACACACAGGGAGCATTTGTGAGGCAACTGAATGCATGGGCAAGAGTTGACCAGCACTGCTCAAGTCACTTCAGCTCCCCATGGTGCTACTACCCGCTGTCTAGACAGTCCCTCCTGTGTCTTCCCAACCATAGCTCAGGCCAAAGCCCACTAGATGACCCAAGAGCTTCATCAGAAGCCAAGTTGGAAGAGGAAGGGGTATCTATTGCCTCTGTCTAGGTGGAGGTCACCTGTCTCTTGGGTCCTTCTCCTTCCCTCTGTTGGGTCTGATCAGTTGGTATTCAATGTTTTTCACATCTCCACAGCTGTGTTCATCTGTGCTTATCTCAACATCTATCTAGACTTGGTTCTTCCTGGCTTAGTTGCCTCTCCAGTCAGCACTGGGGACTGTGGGCACTGAGCCTAGACAAAAATGGCTTAAGGAGGTATTTGAGGAATAAGCCAAACACCTGAGCTAAGTGCCAGGTATACTCAGTGGTAGCCCTTGACAGCTTTGTGAAGGACAGAGTCCCTGCCTGATGGGCTTTTAGGAAAGCATTCATTTGACCTGGAAGACTTCATACTCTGTTCAATGAATGAAAGACAGACCACAGGCAGCCCCGCTGTGGTTACACCCTGCATCTGCTCTAGCCTGTTAGCTAAGTTCCAAGACCCCTGCAGTGGCTTCGTCTAAGAGACAAAAGAACTGCTGCCCATCATGGGGCAGCGGTAGAGGCTGTGAGACAGTGCTGTGGCTATAGAACCCCCAGTTTGAGTGACACCTCCAAGTATTGGCCTGGCAGAGGGCAGGCCTTGGAGAGATCACAGGAAGCTGAGAGCCTGGTGGGAGCATAGCTCTGTAATGAGATGGTGTCCAAGTTGCAGACATCATCCATTAATCCCCAGATGCCAGCCTGGCTCCTGGATGCCTCTTGCTGAGGCTTTCCAGGCCTGCCTACAGAGGTTAATAAATCCCCAGAGAGCACATATGTGGTGGAAGAACTCTTGCAAATAGTCATACATGAGGTGTGCTCTGATATGCAGTTCATAGACAGGAAACTAAGGCAGAAAATGCTTACACAGCTTGCTCAGTGAGATGCGTTGAAGCAGAAGTCTGGCTGGGACCAAGTCCTTTCTTCCTTTCCAGCAGCCGGGGACACAGCTCTTCCCTGACCTACCAGCCCCCAAACCCTGGCACTGAAGCCCAGCAGTGTCTGGCTTTCAGAGAGGACTTCCTCCAAGAAGGCCCCTATCCATCCCCTCCACTGACATCTAATCCCTTGAAGGCCTTAGTCTCGGGCTAATTTATCATGTTTTCCTGCCTGCCCCTGCCTCTCTGTCTTGAGCCTGAGTTTTTGGTCCCCAGACCATCCCACCTCTGGCCATGCTGGACCATCCCTGCTCCCTAAACCACACCTGGCTACCAGGCCCAACCCTGATCTTGCCAGACTCCTGCCCTTGGCTCAATTCATCTGTGGGTTGCACCTATATGCCTCAATGACTACCCAGCCAGGAAATCCTCGACAATTCAGGATTTTTCCATGACCTGCCTTAGCTGTCACCTTCTCCTTGTTCTTTTATGTCACCAGAGATCACAGAAATCCTGGGTTTTGAAAACCTAACTTCTGTTCCCTATATGTAGAATCTCAGAGCAGCCAAAATTAGATCATTAAAAAAAATTACATGCCTGTCATCCAAGCACTTTTGAGAGGTGAAAGCAGGAAGATCAGGAGTTCAAGGTCATCCTCACCTATATAGCAAGTTAGAAGCCAATCTGGACTACATTACAGCCTGTCTCAAAGCAAACAAAAACTGTAGACATTACGGTTGTGTTTGTGATGTTTCTCTAGCCCCTACCTTTTTCCGTGTCCACACATGCAACCTCATAGGAAAGTGTGTGGATGCTCCCAGCTTCCTCCTTCCTAGCTGTGTGAACCCTGCCAAGTTGCTTAACCTCTCTGGAATTGTTTTATCATGTATAAAAAGAAGACAACAGTGTTACTCTCTACCCTAAAGAGATGTGACGCTGGCAGCTAGGCTGATGTGTGTTTGTTGTGCAGTGCTGGGACATAGATGGTACAATGCAAATGCCACTCGTTGGCTTGATATTTGTTGTTATAGTAACAGAAAAGGAAACTGGGGCCCAGGTGGTTTCTTCCTTAGCCCAGTGATACTCAGATAGTCATCGTAGGTTGTAGAAGCGTGGGGGTCCACTGCCCGGCCATCATCCCCGTTATCTTCACCTCTCTCCTCGTTTGTGTTGCTAGGCTGTGTTGCTGTGGGAGTGGTCTAAAAAAATCCCCAGTGCCCAGTTGTCTATAGAGAATGTAGGTCCTGGACCCACCCCAGTCTCATAGCTCTGCCCACCTGCCCCCACAGCCATATCCCCTTCCTTGCAAACCAACCAGTTATTGTCTGCCTCACTGTCCCAGTCTGGTCCTGCCTAAGCTCTCCTGTGAATGCCAAGATTGTCTTCTGCCCTCACCCTGCCCTGCCTTCCCTGGGAACCCATTGCACAGGAAGGACCATACGTGCGACCACAGGTTGACAGCCAGTGAAGGCCACCAGGACTCCCGAGACCTGACTGCCAGACTCTAACATGCTCCTTCATCCTCTAGCTCAGAACTGACTCCCAGATTTGGGAACCCATAGCAAGAATCTCAACATCTATTTCCAGGAGAGTCAGACCTCCATAGCAGAGACCAAAGTGGTCCCTGCCTATCTGCAGGGGTGAGCCATGAACACTGGTCCCCAACAGAAACACAAGACTTCTCCACACCAGGACAAGGCTCCAGGGAGAGACAAGGCACTCTCTGTAGGCTGACATAACCAAGGCAGTCCCAGAAGGTGCCGAGACCCAAATCTTGAGGTACACACACACACACACACACACACACACACACACACACACGAGTGATCAGACTGTCCCTCAGAGCTGTCACCTGGAGGAGGCAGAACCTGCCACAGGAGCCATGGGGACACTAGAGGTGACACTTCTGGGCTCAGGTCCCAGTACACAGAGGCAGTCAGAGCATGGAGTGTGGAGTCTTGTTGACAGCTGTACTGGTGTCCCTTATGTGAAGCCATGGCAGCAGCCTGAAGGACCACAGATCCCTGCTCTGTTGACCACAGCCCAGAGGACCTCAGAATAGTAATACCCTTTGTCACTCTCATCCTTCTCCTTGACTACAGAGAAGCTGCAACTGAAGAGAGCCCTGCTTCTCAGGCCTGACTACTCCAGTCCGTGAGTGGGAATGGCTGCAACCCACCGAGCCAGCCATCAGCCAGTGGATCCATCCACAGCCCCAGGAGCCACGCTGATGACCTGAAGCTTTAGATAGTCTTAAATTATTTTATTAGTAGTCAAATATTTCATTTTTAACCATAATGGACTTTGGTTAAGGGGAGGAAGCACTAAAGAGCACAGATATTAAAAGGTTGGTTGGCGGACTATGGAAGTGGGGATAATTCTGCTCGTTTGCCAGGGGGTACTCTGCCCATGTAGTAATGTCACTTTGAAATTTCTCTATAGAAAATCATGATTTTTTTCTTTCATAACTCAGGAGTATACACCTCTGGCCAAATGGGGGAAGGTTTAATTTTACCTCTATTTATGAATGTTACTAAAGATTGCATTGCCATGCATGTTGGTGCACATCAATAACCCCAGTACTCCAGAGGCTGAGACAGGAGAAGGCCAACCTAGGCTACAAACCAGGACAGTTTCTCCAAAACTCAAAACAAAACAAACAACAACAAAAAAACATAAAGATTATGTTAAAAGTATTCCCTTCTAATTGCATATCAATCTAAAATTGTATTTGATATCAAATAACTTGTTTTAATACATTTTTAATTCCAACAAGTGTTTACAAGATAATATATGACTGTAAATAGACTTTTCCAGTTTAAAAGGCCAGAGCAAGAGTAGACTTAGGCCATTCCTAAACACGTTCCACAAAGGTAAAAACAAGAAAAGATCCGTCTTTTTCCACCCACCAAGTAGTGGGTCTCCTGACATGTGTCATACAAGCCCACCCTGGAATACAGAGTCTTGCTTTCAGTTCAACTTGCTAGCTCATCCAGAAGGGCAAGCCAGTGTGCCATGGTGGGTGTGACTCTTCAGGGTCCTCTGGGCCCTTCAGACAGTACCCAGTATATATGTCACTGTGCTGCAGAGTCCACAGAGACCCAGACAGCTATGTCTGGAGCCAGCAGTTTTACCCTGTAGTGCATCTCTATCTGGGAGAAGGAAGGGGTCATTTGTTGGTTGATTTCACTGTATTTTATTTGGTTTTCCTGTATATAAGAAACTAGCTCAAGCAAGATTCTTGCCAAGCCTACCTATGCTGAGTCTGCCTTTTCTCCCAGAATGCTCATTCCTCATCTCCATTTTAACCAAAAAAATTTCTGGCAACTGTTCCAGAATCTCAGAAAAGTTGAGTTTAAGAGTGTTACTTGGTAGAGTTTTTGTCTAGCATGGATGAAGTTCTAGAGTTTATGCACTGTGTAAATCCAGGCAGGGTGGCGCATGCCTGTAATTGCAGCACCTGGGAGTTAGCAGAAGCTGGATCAAATGTTAACTCATCCTCAGCTATAGAGCAAGTGTGAGGTCAGTCTGGGCTATAGGAGACCCTGTCTCACAAAGCAAAACAAGCAAAATTCCAGAGAAGTTGTGAGAAGCAGATATCTCCCCTTCGCTCAAATTGCCGAACATTAACGTCGCCTCCCAGCCTTCTCATACGTTCTTTTCTGGTCTGTTGGTGATCTCAGTTGCCAAAGCAATGTCCTCTCCCGCCAAATATTTCACAGGCTGATTTTTTAAGATGGTCAGGATCAGGACACTGAAGTCTCCCCACTCAGGGTGGTGCGCTGAATGTGTACTGTAATCTATCCAGACCCTGCCTGCTGTCCTGCAGATTTCCCAGGTGTGGGACTCCCGGCTCTCTGCTGCCTGCTAACCCGGGACAGTTCTGTGGCCTCAAAACATCTTGGCCTTGACTGTGCTTAGGAAGGAGCTGTCTCTTTGTCACTGCCTCTTCTGCCTTGTCCCGGAGGTCAGGCTTGGGTCATTTGCTCTTGAGTGAGATCATGTCCTGGCCATCCTATCAGGAGGCAGCGCTGTCCTTGGGTCCTTTGTTGATTTTGGTTACCTGGCTAAAGAGGTCTGTCTGTTCTCCACTGTCAAGGGTTTCCTTTTGTGATTCTGTGATGAGGTGATTTGAAACTACCAGCGTTGGGTCCTTCACCCCGTGGCCTCCATTGATTGTTCTTGTCTGAAACTGTTGTTAATATCATGGTTACTAAATCATTTCCAGATTTCATCATTCCTTCTAAATATACTAGTTGAATTTTTACCATAGGGAGTAGTCTTATTGATTTTTTTTAATTTTATGTGTATAAGTGGTTTGCCTACATGTATGTATGTACAACATGTGTGTGCCTGGTACCCCTGGAGACCATATGGGCACTAGAACAGTGAGTGCTCTTAACCACTGAGCCATCCCTCCAGTCCTTTTGTTGTTTGCTTTTGTTGTTCTGTTTGAGGGAGCCAGGCTGGTCCTGACCTTGCGATCCTCCTGCCTCTGTCTCTCAAGTGCTGGTATTGCAGGAGTACACAACCATGCTTGACTCGTCCTTGGTTGGTATTTTCTTATTGATGGTCATACTGGGGATGAAATCAAGGGACTCATGAGTCCCAGGCAAGAGCTCCAGAACCAAGCCCCACCCCCAGAATTTGGGTACTAGAAGAGAAAGTCCTTGTCATTTATCTGAGTTCCCCCCAGAACACTGCTGCTTGGATGAATAGGTTTCCAATGAAGGTCATAGCTTCATGGCTGCTACAAGTCCCTAGTGTTCTGGAAGGCTCTACCCCAAGAGAGTATCTGCTGGGAAGCATGACCCCAGGTGGCCTGGCTGGAGTGAGGATGAAGCCATGTGTAAGCCTGTTGCAGGTCCTTTGGGGTCATGTCTTACCACGGACTTGTCAGTCCATCAGCCCCGGCTGAAAAATGTGACCCGAGGGAGGTGCTGCCTCAGTCAACACCATTTTGCATTTCCTCTCCTTCCTGGGATGGAACAAATGGCCCTTCAGGGACGGCGAACCTGTCAGTAATGAAGTTGTGAGAGGAGGCAGCTGCCCCAAGAGGGCAGCTGCTGTGGGATGGCTAATGGATTGATGTGGCCAGCAGCCGGGCCCCACAGAGCCTGGGAGTTTCTGGCACTCCTCAGCCCTTGAAGCCTGACCGGCTCCTGGCCTGCTGGATCTCCTTGACCTCCTCTACCTCAGGGGCCTCTGCTTCCCCTAGGGAAAGCCTAGTGCCCTCCAGCTCCACTCATAGCCTGGGATGTTCTTCGTGGGTGTTCTGAGGCTGCCAGGTACAACCCTGCACCTACCTAGGCTGAGAAGCCCTAGGTTCCAGATTGGCCCTCTGGAAGGTGCCTGCTGGTGCCTCTGTCTCCCAGGTACTGTGTTTGAGATCTCAGGGTCACAGCCTGCGTCTCAGATAAAAATCATCTGGGTTAACCTGAGCTGCAAGGCTTCCTTCTTTCCCTGAGAATGTGCACAGCCATTGGAAGGGGAGTGTGTGCCTATGGTGTCCATGGATGTGGAGTTCCAGGCTCTGTGGTGGGCAGACTTGCATGTCTTACATGCTCTTCGTCTCTGTATCTTTCTGATGAACAGACAGGAGTGGAAGGGGGCACTTTGTCGGGGAGGGGGGGTCCCTGTACAGTAAAATGACAACCACAGAGCAAGGGGGAGAGATGTGTGTGCAGTCTCCTCGTCCACAAAGAGTTAGGCCACACACACCCCCATCCCGGAACCCTGACCCAGAGCAGAGCAAAGTTTCTCTGTGGAACTTGGGGTGCTGCTCCCCCTCTTCCACATCTCCACGCCAAGCTCTGTGGGTGTCTCTGCATCTCTTCTCCTGTCATTCATGTTTTCCCTGTTCTATGTGTCTTTCCAGCCCCTACTCTTCCAGAAAGCCTTCCTGGCTGCATCCTCAGAACTCACCAGTGGTCAAGTCCTGTCTCATGCTATTGTGGATAGATGTCCAATGACCTAACTCAATTTATGGACCAGGCTGGCCTCAAACTCACAGAGATTCACCTGCCTCTGCCTCCCGAGTGCTGGGGCTAAAGGCAGGTGTCACCACGCCTGGCACCTTGCCTGTATTTTTTTAAGATTCTATCATCAGGGATACTGTCTTGTAGCTACCTGAGATACACCAGACACTGATAACCTGAGTCAAAGGTTGCAAGGGAAGGTTCTAAATGCAATATATGGTCTCAGACAAGGCTAACTCAGAAGATTTATTCATTTTATTTCTTCCAGCAGTTAAAAGTACAAACTGTTCTTGCAGAGGACTCGCGTTTGGTTCCGAGCACTCACATGGGACAACTCACAAGGGCCAGTGTGGATTAAACAGGCTTGTGTATGCTGCCACAGGTATCAAGTACTCTGAGTACACTTCTCCCTTAGCCACAGAAGACAAGTCCCCAAATCCCTCCGTGGGTTCCTGAACCTGTAGCTATACAACATTGTCTCTATGCTGCAATTTAATTTGTAAATTAAGAACAAAGATATTAATAGCAACTAGTAGGTTAAAACCATTCTAAAATTGGGTTCTAATAGCAGCTCTGTGTGTCTTCGGAGCTGGGACCACCCTGCTTGTGTACCTGTGAAATGACAGGAGAGTCTGATGATGAGCTGAAGAGAACCTGGCTTTTGCAGTTTGAGGTCCAATTGCAAGCTAGCACTGTTTAGCTGCCCTCCACAGTGTCGCAGAGAGAAGGTTCATGCTTACTGTAGCTCTTAGCATATGGGTCTTCGTCTTTACCTGATTGAGTACAAACCGTCGCCTCTCCACTTACAGTGCTGTAGAGCTTTCCCTTGTGTAACTGTGATGCCCATGTAACTCTTGAGCTGTGAGAGAATTATTAAGAAAAAAATCAGGTGACCTGATCACAAATACCACAGTATATCCCAACAGCCAATCTTCTAACCAAGACAGGTACTAGATGTCTAACAGGCAGGTAGCATATACAGTATGGATACACAGATACACAGCACAGGGCCTGATCACATCCCGCCCCGGTGGGATAGAACAGGAAAATAGCATGCGCGAGTCATAAACTCTGGAATTTCTCATGTTGTATTTTCAGAGCATGGTTAAGGTATGTGCTTTAGACTGGGAGAAGCCACCCTGCGGGTGAAGTGGGATGCTTGTCCCCTGGAGACCCCGATGGGAGTGAGCAGGTGTAAAAGATGAAGTTCACCGTGCTCACTCCTGTCTGGGTCACCTATGCTGACCACAGGCCTGAGGTTTGACCACCGATGCACGTCTGTCGCACTTTTCCTCCAGCCCCAAGCATGGGATTGAGGCAGGGTGCTCCAGGGGTGTGGGGCAATGCACCAAACTGAGAGACACAGGCTTGAAATGACGGACATGAAATGACGGACGTGCTAGGCATCTCCTAAGTGCCAACCCACCTGGTCCCCTATGGGTACTGTTAGACTGTTTGATGGGTAAAGCAGTGCCTGGCTCAACATTGGAAATACTTTTCTGTTTGTTTACATTCCATAGATACAGTAATGACTGAGAGAAGTTAAGGAATTTGCCCAAAGTTGCACAGCTACACTGTAGTGTTAAGATTTGAACTCGGGGAGTTTGGCTCCAAAGTCCCCCAATTTTGAATAACTGCACAGCTCAAAGAAGAATAACTATGTAACCCAAAGCTGCAGTGAGGGGCCACAGGCTGGGCCTAGAGATAGCGAGGCCCGGCTGGGCCAAGTGGAAGGGGTAGGGCCTTCCCCTGGAACCATGCCATCAGGTTCACGTGGAGCCTGACAGCTCCCAAAGGCAGCCGCGTGCTCTTCCCATGACATCATGCTGCCTCAGAACTTTGAGGCCAAGGATTCTTGGAATGCTTGATTCACCCTGGAGCAAAAATAATACTGCGTATTTATAACATGCCTTTGTACCCCAAAGGCTTTCCTGGGCTTTATTTCATTGAAAGCTCAGGCCAGCCTTGTAACTACACAGGAATCCGAGAGGTGGGAAGCCACACTGAGCAGCACCTAGCAGAGTTCCCTAGTCCCATGCCACACCCAGCACAAGGCACAGGCACTGTGAGGCTTGCCAAAGCCGCTCAGCAAATCATTGATAAATAAGGTACCCAAGAACCCTGGTTTCCAACAAGAGTAAGATGAGGAACAGGGACTCATGAGCCACCAAGTTTCCCCAGGAAAAGCCACTTCCTTTAGCCTCTACCCTGCCAGAGGTAGAGCCCACAGCTCTGTCTTCCCTCTCCCAAAAGGCAGCAAGTGAAGCCAAAGGGCCACCCTGAAACTTGGCCCTAGCCCTATCCCCCAGGCTCCAGCCACAAGCACCGCAGACTAGATGGGCAAAGGATTGTTCCCAGTGCAATTGGAACCCAAGGCCATGCGTGGCTCCTGTGGTTTGCCCCAGACACAGTGGAGCCCTGGCTGGAGGGCTGTTTTCCCCACAGCTCTCTCCTTCCCACAGGCCCTTGCCTCCCATCCCTCCCCTTGATGTCTAAGCCTTTACTTCTGCCTGTCTAGCCCTCTGCACCCCACATTGTCTCGGGATGACCCACAGCCCCTCCCCCACTGTGACTTTGGCCAAAGTCTTCTGGATAGTGGTTGTGACTCAGTGGCAGTTTATCAGCTACCCTGGGCTTCAGGACCCTGGGGCAAACTTGAGCCTTGGGCCAGGGAAACATAGTGGTCAAGACTGTGCCCACAAGTGCCGTGCCACCAAGTTCTGACCCAAGCTCTGCTGGCCACTTGCCAACTCGGACAAGGTACCCTCCCTATGCCCTGCTGAAGTCACTGCTGCCTTGCTTACCCTGAGGGTGCACAGAAGCTATGCCTGGCGTACTGTCTATGCATCACGTGTATGCTGTGACTCTGCTCCCCTGAAGTCTTGAGTCTACTGTTACCCCTGGGAGCCCTCTGAGCAGAGCTGGCTATGGGGTGTTCAGCCCACGTACGGCATAGGATGATGTGCTCAGAAGGGCCTCTGCTTTAACGAATGCTGGCTGTGATTGTCACGACCTCAGAAACTCTTGATGGAGGGTTGTTGTTTTCTCTTTGCTCTAGGTTCTGTACATTCCCTGCTAGCTTGCTTAAGCCCCGAGAATAGGCTAACCCCTCTCTCTCTCTGCTGGTTTACCTTTGTCTCCTTTCTCCAGGTATGGCTATCTCCAGTTAGATCTAGCTTCTGTAAATGGTTGTCTAGTGTCTGTAAGCCCTGGTATAGGCACTGAAATCCCCACTATGATCCACCAGACCCCAGGACACTGAGAGCTGTCATTCCTGTGTGCAGCCACAGAACAGGCTAGTAGGAGAGACAGGGTCAAGTGGGCAGGTGTAGACAGTGACCATGGTAGACATCAGTACAGGATTCTGAGCTCTTAATTCCAGATAGGACCGGGGCGATGCTGAGAGGGTGCACAAGGACACTGGACACCTTCCGCCACTCACTCACACACAGCCCTCAGAGGGTACTTCAGTGAGCCTAGTGGCAACTTGGATTAACCTCCAGGTAGAGCCAATTTAAATAAGGACGTGATAGGTGAACCAACCACAATTGAAGACTAGCATTTTCTCTTGCTACATGGTACTCAGGGCCAACAAGATCCTGCATCCCCACAGGAAGGGAACATCTGCCGGCCAGGTAGCCAGCCTTCTGGTGTCCAACACAGGGAAATGTCATACTTCTAAGAGAAGCGCTTTGCCTGACTGGCAGAAACTTCAGTTTTGAACTATTTCTTTCCAGCCCTGAGTAAAAGCCACAAAGTGTGGGAGAATCTACAGCATGGTGTCGGGGTAATGGGGTGTTCCAATGCCCACTAGCCCTCAGGGAGGAATAGAGCACTGTGTTCCTAGCTGAGTTCCTGTCATCCTGTAAATGGAGGCTGGAGTCACAGTTGGCTTTTTGTCTCTGGGCCTCGTGTACCAACGCCAGGCAAAGCAGCCCTCGTGCTGTAGGGAAATGCCTCCAACACTGAGCCCCTGAATTTCATCCCAGACTTGGACAGGAAACAGGGGAGCTGGTGCAAGGAGCAGGTCCCGTGGAAGTAGGTAGGGGAGGAGCCGGTCCCGTGGAGGTAGGCAGGGGTGGAGCAGGTCCCATGGAGGTAGGTAAGGGTGGAGTAGGTCCCGTGGAAGTAGGTAGGGGTGGAGCAGATCCCGTGGAAGTAGGCAGGGGTGGAGTAGGTCCCATGGAAGTAGGTAGGGGTGGAGCAGGTCCTGTGGAAGTAGGCAGGTGTGGAGCAGGTCCTGTGGAGGTAGGCAGGGGTGGAGGAGGTCCCGTGGAGGTGGGCAGGGGTGGAGCAGGTCCTGTGGAGGTAGGTATGGGTGGAGCAGGTCCCGTGGAGGTAGGCAGGGGTGGAGCAGGTCCTGTGGAGGTAGGCAGGGGTGGAGCAGGTCCCGTGGAGGTAGGCAGAGGTGGAGCAGGTCCTGTGGAGGTGGCAGGGGTAGAGCAGGTTCTGTGGAGGTAGGTAGGGGTAGAGCTGGTCCTGTGGAG
>LOJH01022040.1:345-10523 GCA_001685095.1 Ellobius talpinus
CTACATGGGAAGTAGAAAAAGACGAGATCTCCTGAGTAAATTGGGAGCATGGGGCTCATGAGAGAGGGTAAAAGGGGAGGGGGGAGGGAGAAGGAAAGGATGGGAGTGGAGAAAAATATATAGCTCAATAAAAACAATTTGAAAAAATGTTAAGAAAAAAAGAACAAGTAGGACATTTCCTTATAATATATCCTTGGCTTGTTGCCTTCTAAAGGAAAAGTCTTATTTTTTTTCAAATTTTTACTATTGCTGTGATGTTTTTATGAAATTATGAAGCCTTCAGCATATTTCCAATCAATAATTAATCGATTTCTGCATTACCTTGTGCTAGAGGACCTGGCCGACCCATATGGGATTGGGTATGTGTTATGTATATGAGATGATTCCTATTCTTGACTGTATCTTGTAACTGAATAAATGATAAAGTCATAAAAATTAAGTGTGTGTGTGTGTGTGTGTGGAGTTAAACTGTTAAACATTTATGATTTAATAAAGGTAATTCTAAAGAAAAAGAAGTATTTATAGTTGAAAACACAGTTAATTATAGTTAATAGCCTTGGAGCACACCTGGCTACTGCAGACCATAAGCCTGGCTATGTAGTTGCCTATTTACTTATACCAGCAGCAGTAATTAATTATCAATGCTATTTCTCACAGTAACACTTGCAGGAATTACCTGAGAACATTGTAGAACTGATTTTATAAGGTGGGTCTAGAGCAGGGCAGTTGAGAGCCTGCCTTTAATCAGGCTCATGGGTAATGCTGATATTGACAGGCCAAGGGTCATATTTTGCTAGCAGCAAGGCTTATAGCATTTAGCTACTCGGCAGCGGCTTTACTGCAAAGGAAGTGGAAATCAGGTGTGGTGGCATCCATCCGTTAACCTCAGCTAATAGGGAGGCTGAGGTAAGAAGATCAGCTGAGCACAGAGTTTGAGAATATCCTGGGAAACAGCCAAAATCTTGATTTGTTAGAGAGAGAGAGAGAGAGAGAGAGAGAGAGAGAGAGAAAGAATGAATCTCAACAAGTTTTGCTTTCTATCTGAAATGTCCCTCACAGGCTTGTGTTTTGAGTATCTGCTTCTCATGTGGAGACACTGTTTCGGGAGGTTCTGAAAACTTTCGAAGGTTGGACCCACCTGGGGCAGGCCATTTGTTTCTGACCTCTTCTCCGCTCTCTCTGCTTCTTGTCTATCACAATAATAACAGCCAACTTCCGCCGCATGCTCCCATTGCCTTCATGTTCTGCTCGAGTGTGTGGGGCCCAGTGACCACAGAATAAACACAGAGACCATTCGCTGGAAAACAGAAAAACAAAAACCCTCTCTCCCCCTTGTTGTTTCTGTAAGGTATACTGTGGCTGTTTGCTTTCTACTCTGAAGTATTCTCCATGGCACAACAGTGCCAGTAGAAGCTACTGCACAATTCTCTTGGTGGGTGTTTGGAGTAGCAATTAGCAACCAGTCACCCAGCGTGACACAGAGCTGGCACGATGGGAGAGCCATGGCCAGGCTTGGGCTGGAGCACAGCCAAGCAGTGACTTGGAACCAGGGTGACAGACACAAACCTAAGGACACAGGCAACAACCCGAGATTCTGGCGAAGAACTTCCTGAGGCTGGGGACTTAGAAAGGTCAAGTCAGTTTTATTTGAGTATCAACAAGAGTTGGGGAACTAAGAAGATTTGCACACTAGACAAGTATCAATCCATCTTTTTTTCCCTGACTAAAAACAACTGGCTCGAAGATGGGTCACAAGAGATAAGAAACCCTATTTCTCATAATCAACACGGTATGCACAATCTTTGCCTGATTAATTGCTGTCAGTGGCGACTCACTCCCTCAGAGAACAGGGGTGAGGAGAAGAATCTTTCAGATAATAGATTCAAATCAGTCCCTTGTCAAGGGGAGAAAAGGGGGTATGCTCTATTATTTCAAACACATGATTTCTAAGCAAATAATAAACAATTTTAAGGTTCATCAGAGACATGAAACCCAATGACATAAAACCTTTAACGGAAACCGTAGCTGTCTCTGTAACTCTGTACTGCCTTCCAAGACTGTCTACAGCACCAGCTTGGCCTGTACTCAGTGTGCTGAGAGGGCTCTTGAGTCAAGTTGAGCTTGCCAATCACATGCTTTGCTCTGACATTTCAAAGGCAGCAGCACTATTTTGTGCAAACTATCCTTGCAAATGTAGAAGTGATACAGCAAATGTATCACAGGCTCTTTTAAAAGTATGGCTTGGTATTCAAATCACAGATCATGATTCGCTAGTAACAGCAAGAGAACATAGTAAAGGAAAGTTGCCAAAGATGCCAAATAACAAAGAAAATCTACATAGAACACTGGACTCTTGTTTTGTGTAGCCATGGAAGACTCGGCCTTGCTAAAATGTAGAAGCTCATGGTTCAGAGAGCTCGCTTTCCTGGCAGAGCAGTTGGCTCAAAGTTAGGCATTATTCTTTAGTTAAAATGGTGTAAAGCTGTCTACTGACAACTTTTGAGGAGTGCATTAATAAACTTTTCACCAGTCTTCTCCTTTCTTGACTCTCCTGACTCCGTCTCCATGAGCCTGCACTAATTGCTTCCTGGTTCCCACAATGCCATAAGTCTAGCTGTCTCTCCTGGCGTTTCCCATATTGTGACAATCTGTTGTCTTTTCCCTGACCTGTGAGGTCCTTAAGGACAAGGTCCTGTGGTGTTCATTTTCTGTACCTCAGTACTCATCATGGTACCTGGTACATGGTTGATGGTTGACAGCATACCACTCTAGGGACGACCCATTGTTTGCCCTAGGGACTCCCTTGCTCTGGAGTTAAACGTGGTCAAAATCAGAGTAAGGAAGACATCAAGGATCATCCTCTCACTGGAGCATTCCAAATCTACCTTCAGAAAGTAGGAGACAATCAGAGTCCCCTCTGCTCATTGTTCTAGGCCCGAGACGGTCCCACCGTTCTGCTTACCTCCATACTCCTCCTTTATCATCCACCGAGCTGTAGTTTGAACTCTGTTTCCATTAAAATATTTATGTTCTGCTTCATCAAAATCAAGAGCTATATTGTTGAAGCTTGAGAAAAACTAAAAATAAAATTCAATACCTCTTTTGTAAAGTTTTAATATTTTTAATAAAAAAATCATGCTCAGTTTAAAAAAGAAGACCACTCAAGACTTTAAGAAATCTTGAAACAATGGTGGCTTAAGATTTCAAAATTGAAATGAATTATATGTTGTCTTCAAACAGCTTGAATTGTAAATATTTCTGAAAATAATTAATTCTTTTCTAAGTTTTGATAGTTGCCTCTGGATTCTTCTGTGAGAAACAGCAATTCCTTATTGCCTAGAAAACAGCTGGGAAGGTTGTGACAGTTAAAAAATGTCCTGGTTGCTAAAATAGGTACAGGATCCTTTCTCTGAAATTTATGCTAATTCTACATGTGTAAACCCTTGGTGTTCTTTGTCAATGTATTTTAGGATTAAATTAAATATTAAATATTATTTAAGCATAGCAATCTAGCTGGTTCCCATATGTCAAGAAGAGAATTGGAGTCAATTACTATGAACATATTAGACATTATAACCTTCTCTTCAATTTGTCTAAGTTGAATACTTGAAATTAAAAAAAAGTCTCAGTAGTACTCTACTGAGTATGCAGGGATGGGCCAAGGGACTTGGGGGAAAGCACAGCTCTTGCACAGGATGCTCTGGGAAGATCTGGAGGAGATGCTAGTTGAGCTTGGGAATGAGAGATTTCTGCAGGCCATTCGTGGGTATCTATGAGTCCTTGGTGAGAATTTCATGTTTGAGTCTCACTTTTAGTATTTTTTAAAGTTATGTAAAGTGGTTGTTTGAATGAGAATGCCTTCCCAACCCTGAAATAGGCTTGCATGTTTGAATGCTTGATTTCCAGCTAGTGGAACTATTTAAGAAGGACTAAGAGGTGTGGCTTTGTTGGAGAAGCTGTGTCACTGGGGGTGGGCTTTGAGATTCTGAAAACCCTCACCAAGCTCAGTTTCCCTCTCTCTCTACCTGCAACTTGTGGATCAGATTGAGCTCTCAGCTCCAGCTCCAGCACCATGCCTGGCTGCCTGTCACCACATTTCCCACCATGATGATAATGGACTGACCCCTGAAAGTATACACAAACATACAAATAAACACTTCCTTTCATAAGTTGCCTTGATCCCATGGTGTCTGCTCCCAGCCATAAAACAGTAACTAAGATAATAAGTTTACCTTATTTACTTGTGTGACTTACTTTAACCTTGGACACTGTTATATAATCACAGTGTCTGCACTTTCAAGTATATATCATTACAGGGTATGAAGCAACACTGTTGTTGCTTGTTCATGTGTTTATTCCATCTTCAAGCCACATGCCTGCTCACATTCCATTGCCTTAGGTAATATTTCATTAAACTGTGTGATTTAGTGATTTGTTACTGACCTATACAACAGGGCACACACTCAGCAGATAGGTGTGTGGCCAACAACTGGCATGAAACATCTGTTCACTGGGGAGCAGCCCACTCAGGTTGAGCTCTCTCTCTCTCCTTAGCCTTGATCTGGGCCTTTTTCAGAGATGGCTCAGACAGGATTACTAGATTATCAATCAATTGAGATGCTACTGTTTAGGGCACATAGCTTGATTTAGCCACCATCATGAAAGCTGCCACTGACCGAGTTCTGCCTTGTGCCTGGTGGGGCTCTTTACACACACAAACTCATTTAGCTTTCACAGAGAGGCTTTTTCCACATCACAGTTGAGGACACTGGGGTTACAGAGATTAAGAAGCTTATACCAGGCAAAAATTGGCACTAGATGGTGGAGGGAAGGGAGGCAGAAGACTCCTACAAAAGTGTTGCCATTGTTTGATCCCTTAAGAGTAGACTGCTTGTTAGGTAGATCACCAAATTAAGCAAGAAGACATCTAAACCAGCAGCTATGTGAGTCAGAGGAGAAGCACAAAGGCATAGAAAGAGCAAGGCAGAACACCTCCAAGAGGCCACAGCTCCATGGAATGAGAAGATGCTGAGATCTGCAACATAATGAATGACGACTTAAAAGTTTATGACCAATGACCTCAAACAAGTAGGAAAAGCCCATGTATGGGGCCCTGGAGAGGCAAATCAGCAGCATAGAAGGGAAAAAAAATAATCAAAATAGACAAGAAAGTCATCATTATGGATGGTGAATTACCAGCGTGGGCTTGGTATTTAGCAGAACAGTAATAATCTAAAAACATTCAGTGAGAAAACTGAAACTTAGAAACATAACAAATCTTGGAAATGAAAAGCTTAAACCAAAGCACACAGTGGAAGTGTCATCCATGGGCTTGGCCAAGCACCAAAGGAAGAAAAAGAATATTATTTATACTTTAAAAAATGACATTTAAATATCAGTAAGGGAAAAGAATTAATGAGCATAATTAAAATGTCTAAGAACATGAGGATGCTGTCAGGAAACCACATCTAAGAATCCACAGGATGAATCAATAGAGGAAGTTAAAGTAAATGCTAAAGGCCTAAGGAATCTGTTCAGTGGTACTATGACAGAAAACTTCCCAAATATAGAGAAAGAAATAAACATCTAACTGCAAAAGGAAATCCCAAATAGGCATGACCAGAGAAACACTTCTTAATGACACAGAGTCAAAATGTCAAGAAACCAAAACAGGTGCTGGAGTGTCTCAGTGGTTAAAAGTACAGTCTATGTTTCCAGAGGACCTGAGTTTGGATTCCTGTATCCACGTGAGATGGTTCACAACTTCCCGTAACTCTAGTTCTAGGAGATCTGATGCCTCTGGCCCCCATGGACACCTGCATGCATTACACAACCCCCCTCCACACACAAACACAATTTCAAATTGAAATGCAATGTAAAAACTAATATTAAAGCCACAGGTTAAGGTACCAACTTACATAAAGGCAAACATATCAAGAAAAACACCAGCCCTTCATCACCAACCCCCAAAGTCAAGGAGTAATCTATTTCAAGTTCTAAAAGCCCATAAGTGCCAGTCAAGATTGTTATATCCAATACAGCTCTCTTTTAAAATTGGTGACAAAATAAGGACAGTTTGAGACAAACTAAGGCACATTATGACCACCAAGCCAACTCTGCAAGAGGTGCTTCAAAAGAAAAGAGACCATCTCATCTCACTCATGAGAGCAAATTAAGACAAGATTTCACTACAGATGGGTATGAGAGAGTAGGAAGGAATCTACCATGTCTAACATATTAAATCAATAAGTACCTACCACAACAGTAGGGAAAGAAAATAACAAACAGCCATTAAACCCAAGGAATTGGTAAATAGCTCTCAATATGACTATAAATGTAAACAGATTTTTTTTACTCAAATCTATTATTTACTCACTCACTAACAAAGATGATACTGACTAACTGGATTATAAAGCTAGACCCGATTATGCCTTCTCTGAGAAACATAATTAACTGGTAATGATTCCCACACACTAAGAGGCAAAGGATGTCTGTCAAGGACTGGAGAGATGGCTCAGTGGTTAAGAGCACTGGCTGCTCTTCCAGAGGNATACATGGAGGCAGAATGTTGTATACATAATAAATAAATAAATTTAAAAAAAAAGGATGTCTGTCAAGGAAATTGAAGCCAAGCATAAAAAATTCAATAAAAAGTCCAATAACTTCTGATACAACAACGGAAGACTGCAATATCACACTCTCCTCCACCAATCACCAAAGAGACTTCAGGATCAAATCACACCACAGATCAAATGTCTCCAACAGATAACTACAGAATGTTCCTTCCAACAGAAATAAGAATACGTACTTTTCTAGGCAGCCAATGTTACCTTCTCTACATAAGCTACCATCTAGGTTTTGAAGCAAGTCTTAACACACACAGCACATATGTGCACGTGTACATGCACACACGAACATGCACACATTATCTCTTGTTTCTTACCAGATTGTGGGGGTGATATAATTAGGAATCAATATCTGGAGAAGCGCAGAAACCACACAAATTCTTAGACACTGAACAATACACTGTTTTTTGAATGATCTGCGTCATTAAAAAAAATTCTGGGAGGAAATTCCAGAGTTCCTAGAATCCAGTGGAAATGAAATCGCAGTCTACCAGAGCCTCTGGGATACTGCAGATGCAGTTTTAAAGGGAAACTTTTGCCTTGGAGAGCTGCCATCGAAAACTCGGAGCAGTCTTGGATAACCCGATGACACACACTAAGTTAGGTCTGAGGAAAGCAAGAGCAGCCCAAACCCTAATGCTGAAGACCACAAGAAATGAAAAATAGATCAGGAGCAAAATAGAGAAATGGAGAGTAAAGACAAATTACAGAACTGATCAAACAAAAAGCTAGTTCTTCGAAAAGAGGCAAAATTGACAAACTCTGGTCATACTAACCAAAAGTAAGAGAGAAAAGGCCCAAATTAATAAAATTAGAAATGAAAAAGGGCAAGTCACATGCCACCAATGATCACCCACAAAGCTGGATTTCAAAGTTCCCATGCCAGCCTGTGGTTAACAAGGCTTCTACAATCATAGTCAGAGTTGTTCAGGATCTTGGCATTTTCTGTTGAAAGAGAGAACCTGGTTGGGCCCATACTTTCAAAGAATGAAGTATACAACTCTAGGCCCAGTAAGGGGTCAAAGGTAGTTTTTAAAATAGGAATACTAAGGGAGATGGTTCCAGCCATCTGAGGCCTTAATATGTGTACATGAAGCTTCGCTGGGCCTTTTAAATATTTGCATATGTCCCAAATTTTCTTTCATATTCATGTCTGGGCCTTCCTCAGTCTGGATTGGAGTGAGGGTCTCTGTAGGAAGATAAGGCCTACAAGGCCAAAAGGAGCCAACCTGGAATCTGCCTGGAGCTGTCAGAGGTCCTGACAGTCGGTAGAACACCAGGCAGAACTTATCGTCCTATAGGTCTCCTATTATATATTCATGGGGGTGGGACATTCTTTGAGTGAAGGGTTGACATAATGAAGAAGCATTTCATGCAAGTAAGAAATCATATTTAGCTGGGAGGTAGTGGCGTACGCCTTTAATCCCAGCACTCGGGAGGCAGAGATAGGCGGATCTCTGTGAGTTAGAGGCCAGCCTGGTCTACAAGAGCTAGCTTCAGGACAGGCTCCAAAGCTACAGAGAAACCCTGTCTCTAAAAACAAAAAAAGAAAAGAAATCATATTTAAAATGATATGGAAGAAGCCAACCAACCCACCCAAACACAAATCATATTTACATTTGTGCAGTGGAAGCCCCGTGAAAATATATTTTGGAAATCTGAATTATATGGGTCATGGTCAATTTATCAATGACACCTGTGTGTCACCAGAATTGTGAGGGCCATTTCCAAGGCCTGAAATGGAATGCTGAGTGTGCAGTGAGGTCAGCATCTATGTGTGGTATGGGAAGACAGCAAGCACTCCATTACACTGAACTATAATTGGACATTCCGAATGCTAGCAAGCCAGGCCCACAGCAAAAGGGGGTCAGGCCCAGAGCTGTCAATCTCATTAGCAAAAGTTATGTTAGTTGGAGGCACATGGCTCCCTATGAAGCAAATAAACCTCTAGCAAGATGATTTTGCAATTAAATGCATTTATTTTTTTCAAAAATAAAACCAGACCCAGCAAGATGCCTCTGTTGGTAAAGGTTCTTACCACAAATAGCAATGACCCAATTGTGAACCCCAGTTCCTAAATAATGGATGGGGAGAACTGACTCCTACAGGTTGTCTTCTGACCCCCATGGGTGCACCATGGCAAATTTATACGTGTGTGCATGCACATGCGTGCACACACACACACACACACCAGAACAAATAAATAAAATAAATGAATAAATAAAAATCAGTTGTGATATGGGATGCCCCTCTGTATGCTGTTAATATATTTTATTACCATTGGTTAATAAAGAAGCTGCTTTGACCTATGACAGGGCAGAATATAGCAAGGTAGGAAATCCAAACAGAAAAAGAGGAGAAAAGCAGGTGAAGTCAGAGAGACGCCATGTAGCTGCTGAAGGAGAAAGATGCCAAAACCTTACCAGTAAGCCACAGCCTCATGGTGATACACAGATTAATAGAAATGGGTTAATTTAAGATATAAGGACTACCTAGGAATACACCTAAGCCATTGGCAAAACAGTATTGTAATTAATATAGTTTCTGTGTGATTGTTCGGGTCTAGGTAGTCACGAAATAAAGCTCAGTCTCCAATTACACAGTTGATTAGGCTTCGTGATGGCAACTGTACTGAAGAAACTATAAATATTTAAAAATAATAGCTTCAGCCTCTCTATCTAGGCAGATCCTGCACATCCTTCACCAAGGTCTAGTGAAGTGAGTCCACCTGGCCTTCCCCTACAAAAATCTTCCTTGAACCCCCAGATTAAGCCCAGGTCCCATATCTAGAGGTCCAGTCTAGCTTGGCCATCCCTGCCTGTGCTGCAACAACTTTATAGGCTTCTTCCAGGACCCTTCCTACCTGTGCACAGCCAGCAGGTCCTTCCCACACCACATCCAACTTCCCTGCCCAGCAAGATACTGTACATCCTTTATCAGAGTCTGGCCAGGTGAGTCTACCTGACTCTGCCTACCCCTCAGCCCCCAGATCTACCCCTAAACTCCAGGTAAAGGTCAAAATGCATATAATGTACACCAGCTCAGCCCCCTGACTTCATTCCACCACAGCCATCCACAATCTTTAGGTTGGACCTAGTCCACACATCCTGTCTACATCAGACATAGAACTAAAAATGAAGTCCACATGCCCATAGCTTATAGAAAAAAATATAAACAACATGAAAAATCAAAGAAGTATTTTCCCCTCTCTCCTTGATCCACTATAGGAATTCCTACAGCTGTAGCCTTTAAGTTACCTGCCAACTTGTGTGTTTCCTCTTATACTATATATGCTGATGTAAAGCACGCATTCACTCTCTTCTGGCTGCATGATTTGGTTCCTGTTCCCCGTTCATGCAAAGGATTGTGATCTGTGAGTCTACCCCTAAATAAATAACCCTTTATTATACTCAATTCTAAGCTAGTGTGGGATTTCTTTTTAGCATCCTTCTTCACCCCCAATCAGCTCTATGCAAATGTTCTACTATTGGGGGAGACCACTTGTTTGTTCCCAGCTGCCCAGACCATGAAATAATCACACAGAAACTATAT
>LOJH01022040.1:19564-31295 GCA_001685095.1 Ellobius talpinus
GAGAGAGAGAGAGAGAGAGAGAGAGAGAGAGAGAGAGAGAGAGAGAAACTCTGGGCTTGGCATGGGCTTTTGAAACCTCAAAGCCCATCCTCAGTGACATACTTTCTCCAGTAAAGCCCTATCTTGCTGCAGTTCTCAGGACTATGCAGTGAGATTTCAGCTGACAATTTAAAAGGCCAACCCACCAGAATATGCATTCTGATGGAGACAAGCTCAGACCCAAGGCACTGGGAGTACTGCCTTTTGAATAGTGGCCATTCTTGCCATCGATCCCTTGTGAAGCTATAGGGCTCCCCCTCTGTAGTGGGACTCATCCCAAAGCTTCAGCAGGGTATCAATCAGTTATCGGACACAGTTTTTCTCATGTACTGGAGTATCGGGTGACTTTCTCCCACACTGTGTAACTCTGGTGAGAAAATAAATTACACAGTCAGAACCTTTGTTCTTACAGTCACATCTCTGCTCCTTTTGCTGATATGAGCTTAGAAGCCAACCCCCTCAATTATCTTTTATGGCAGGACATTTGGTCAGAAGAGTCTTGAAGAAAGATCATAATTGGGGCCTTCACAGATAGGCCCAACGACTGAATTATGGCATGTCTGGGTTTATTGATTCATAGCCCTCAGAGATAAAGGTAAGTGGGTGTCCTTGATTCACCCTCAGCCGATAGGGGGAAGTGCAACCCCAGGTAACCCTGTTCTAACTTTAACAGGCTATTAATACTCTGTACTTACTTTCACCTCGGTTTAATGATACAAGATCTTAGTCTAAAAAATGAACTGTGTCTTGATCCTGAGAGATAATAGGGAAAAAAAAAGATATTGATCATTTGACCAGCTCCGGAGTAAGGTAATCCTTTTCACACAGGTGCCATTGGAAAAAACATCACCGCTTGGCCCAGGCTCCAGATTTTGTACTATGTAGCTATAGATTTCCCTTTGTTCTAACCACTTAGGGCAAAGGATGTAATTCTTAGATCTGAGAGGTCCGCTTTAGCCAGTTAACATTTGACAAAGAAGCTAATGAGGAACAAATGCATGCTTCCCTCTGCAGTTTCTGCCAGTTGCCATGGCTACTCTGATTCTGTTCCCAGAGCTGCAGTTCCAGGGAGCCAAGAGAGAGCCAGAAAAGAGACAGTGTCACCGCATTTCCCCCCTTTTTGACATTTATCGCTTACAAGCTTCTAGCTTAATTAGTCACACTTCGGAATGTAGTATAGAACACGAACTCCCCGTTTCTTTTCTTGGGTTTTGAAGCTCCTTAATTGACCTTTCCACTTCTTAGAATTGCTGGGGCATTTTACAAGCTATGCCTCCCTTGAGCCATAAAGTAAGCTGACAGTTATTGAGTTATTGCTTTGTGCAGCTCTTATTTGTTTTGTGACCCTGAGAAGTTCCAGCCTTGTAACCTTGCTATTGCCAGAGAATTGCTGATTGTATGTGTATATAAACTGGAAACTTTGCAGAATGGCAGAACAATAAAGAGACTGATTCAGAAAATCACATGTGAGAGAGTTCATTCGCCCTCAGATACCCAAAGGGGGGAAAAAACCCTTTTCACCTGTTGTAGCTTTCAATCTGAACCCTGAAAGGAGTCTTGGGGTTGAACCCCAAAGGCTCTTATTAATATCTCTTTGTCCTTCTAATCCTTTCAAATGGTGCCATGCTCTGGTGATTAAGTATTCAAATATATGCTAATTCAAACCAGCACATCCTCTAAGCCAGGCTCCCTTCCCTCATCCCATTAGCCCCTTTGTAGCCCTCCATAACTTCACTTCCATGTCTGTCTCATAGAAGCATATACGCATGTCATAGGCTAGAGAGATGCCTCAGCAGTTAAAGGCACTTGTTCCTCTTTCAGAAGACTTGAATTCAGTTCCCAGCACCCATGTGGTAGCTCACAACAGCCTGTAACTTCAGTTCCAGGAGATCTGATGCCCTCTTCTGTCCTCTGAGGGCATTTGAATACATGAGGTGCACAGAACATATATGCAGGCAGAAGACATATGTATAAACTAAAAATAAATCTTAAAAACAAATTTAAAAACATGAACATGCATACATAATCTAGAAGCCACAAATGAGAGAAAATGTATGATATGTGCCTTTATGAGACTGATTTAATTCACTTAAAATGATTTTCTCCAGTTGTATACATTTTCCTGCATTTGGCATGACTTCATGTTTTTGTGAATGACTGAAATTCCAATGTGCAGAATACTTTTGTCTATCCCTCTATTGTGGGACACCTGGGTTAGTCACAATTTAGCCATTGTGAACCATCCTGCAATAAACAGTGACGTGCAAGAGTCTCTGTGGTATGCCAATCTGGAACCCTTCCGATAAATAAATGTCCAGGAGTCTCGCCTAAAACTACTTTCAGTTTTTGAGAAACCTGCATAACGAGTTCCGTCGTTGTTGAACCAGGCTGTGTTTCCACTTGAAGTGTACAAAGGAATCGCTTGTCCAGATCCTCATCACCATCTGCTGTTATTTGTTTTCTTGATGAATACCATTTGACTGGGGAAAAAATGAACTTTTCATGTAGTTTTGATTTACATTTCTCTGATGGTTAATGAGGCTGAACATTTTTTCCATGTATTTATTGGTTATTTGTAGTCTACCTTTTGAGAGGTATCTGCTCATCTCATTAGCAAGTGTACATATTGTTTAGGTTCTGGTTTTGTTTTAGCTCTTTGCAGAGTCTAGAAATTCATTCCTTGTCAGATACGTAGCTAGGAAAGAGTTTTCTCCGATTCTCCAGGCTGTCTCAACTGTTTCCTTTGTTGTACACAGGTTTTGAGTTTCATAGGTTCTATTTGTCAACTTCCATTCATATTGCATTCATTACTTCCTTGAAATCCTTTGATACAAAGTGTCAGAAGCAGAAGGAGTGTGGAAGTATGCAAATAGGAACTGGTTTGTATACATATATTTTCCACTAAAAAAATATGCAGCGAGGGGGGATCTGGAGAGATGTTTCAGTGGTTAAGACCATCAGCTGCTCTGCCAGAGGGGTGGGTCTCAGTCCCCACATTCCCACATTCCCACATGGCACTTTGCAACCATCTGTAATTCCAGTCCCGGGGGATCCAGTGCTCTCTTCTGGCCTCCACAGGCACCAAGCATACTTATGGTACATAGACTACATGTAAGGAAAATACCCAAGTCTGTGCATATATAGTGACATAAACATCTTTATGTATAGAAATTTCTTTACTAAAATAACTCATTCCAAGCATAATGGTTAGTTGATAACTTGCTTTTTCCACTTAACAATGTACTTTAGGTCATCAGACTTAGCAAAGAAAAATACGGAATGCCCAGTTAAAATTTTAATTTCAGATAGACAAAGTGTTTTTATGATACAAAATGTCCCAAATAATGAAATAGATAGATAGATAGATAGATGACAATCATTCATTATTTGTGATGATCAATCTTCATTTTAATTTGATTAGATTTTTTATAATCACCCAGGATATACATCCCTGGGTGGGTCTGTTGAGGATGTTTCTGGAGAAGTTTAAGTAAGGGTGAAAACACTTCCTGAATATGGACTGAGCTAGCTCAAGGGCATATGCACTAGACTGAATAAAAACTGGAAAAAGAGAAATCTAATGAAATGCCAGCATTCATTTCATCCTTCTCTACTTCCTGAGTACAGAACATTGTGACCAGCTACCTCAGGCTCCTGCAGCCATGCCTTGTCTGCCATGACGGACTGTACCCCAAACTGTGAGCCAAAAAAACCCCTTGCTTTTCTCAGGTATTGGTCGCAGAAATGAGAAAAGTAACCAATAGACTGTTCATCTAAACTTTAAACTCTGTATCCTGTTTCATGTAATACATGTTTTGGTTTGTTTATTTTGGCCTATATCTTAGTCAAGTGAACCATTACATGTTGCTAGGTAACAGCTCTTGGTAGTGGGATTAGGATAATTATTATATTTCCCCCCTGACCCACATTTGTCAGAAGCCTATCAGTGGAGGAGTTTGTAGATAGGTTTGTAGCAAATAGAAGCTTTTGCCTGTACAGCAGGTGGGTTGATGGAGCTACGGAGCCTGGGAGAAGGAGCTGGCCCATTCCACTGTTTTTCTTTGTGGTGGAAAATGCTCTTGGGTCATGCAGAGGAAGTGGATGAGAAGGAAGCCAGTTTTGCACCTCAGATGGTTTGATGACTTTCTTAAAGTCCTGCAGTAGTCCTATAAGAGGCCACTCTGATGCCTAGAACTTAGGAAGTCAAAAGAAGCTTCATGTTGAACACTGCAAGGCCAAATCGAGCTACACAAGACCCTAGGTTCCCACAGCTCCCCGTGGGTCCTGGTTTGCAGCTCTCTCCTTCTAGGAGCTCAGTAACTCTCCATTCCTCATGTATCACATGTGGAGCTGATTAGATGCTCCGATGAACTCAGAATACCCGATACAGGGTTTTCTGGTGCCCCTTGTCTAGGCCCTGCTTACAATAGGGAAGCTGGGAGATGGACGACTTTGCTGTAAAGCACTGATTCCTACAGTGGCTGCACTAATTTTTTCCAATGTCCTTGCCAAAGTATGTTCATTTGCTCTCTCAATGACAGCCATTCTGGCTGGGCTGAAATGGAATCCCAATGCAGTTGTCATTCGTACCTTTCCAATGGCTGACTAGAGATGGTGACATTTCTCATGCATTGATTGGCACATTTCTACTTCTTTTGAAAACTGTTTACATCATTGATGTGCTAGGTAATCATATGATTTGTTTTGTTATTTAATTTCTTTATATATATACATTCATATATATATATTAATCTCCATTAAATTAATAGCTGTTAAAGACTTACCCCATCCTTTAGGCAGTCTTTTTGCTCTCTTGTTTCCCTTGTTATGCAGAAACATTTAATTTGATGCAGCTCCATTTATCAATTCTTGCTGTGATTTCCTGTACTATTAGAGTCCTGTTCAGGAAGTCCTTGCCTATGCCTATTTCTTAAAGTATTTTCTTTTGGTAGTTTCAAAGCTTCAAGAATTACATAAAGGTATTTGATCCATTTTCAGCTTATTATCTGCAAAGTCAGAGATGGGAATCAAATTTCATTGTTTTTGAATGTTTTAATTAGCACACAGGTAGTGGGGTTCCTGTGGCATTCATTCACACATACATTGTTTTGGTTAATTCCCTATCTTCCTGCCTCCTACTCGAACCCTTCTGCCTGAATTATTCCCCTTTCAACTCCCATGTCACCTCTGTTCAACTACCCTGCCATCTTCCTTCCTTAAAACCTTTTTTCTCATCCTGTGGTCTCATTTCTAGTTTTATGACCTATACCCAAACTTGCCTCCATATTAATACACATGTATAAAATTAGAATCTAAGAATCACATATGAGGGACAAACCCTGGTAATTGTCTTTCTGAGCTTGGGTTATCTTACTTAAAAACAGAACAAAGAAAATTTTCTTCATCTACTTGTGTGTACGTAGTTTACTCATTTGTTAAAGAGGCTGTCATTCCTCCGACGTGTGTCTCTGATCTTTCCTGAAAATCAGGTGGCTATGAGGACTTGCTTTGTGTCCTCTGTTCTGGTCCATTGATCTATTTGTCTCTTTTGGTATCAGTCCTACACTGTATTTGTTACTGACATTCTGCAGTATAGTTTGAAAGTAGGTAGTGTAGCAGCTCCAACATTATTCTTTTCTGCTTCCACATGAACGCTAGACTATTTGTCCTAGTTCTGGAAACAGTGGTTATAGGACATTGATTGGGATGGCACTGTATCTATCCATTTTTGACAATGCATTGTATCTATCAGTGTTTTGATTCTATGGCCACTTTCAAAACTTTAATTCTACCAATCTGTAAACATGAGAGTCTCTCAGTCTTCTAGTGTCTTTTTCAATTTCTTTCTTTAGTGTTTTTATACTTTTCACTGCAGAATCTTTCACTTCCTTGGTGAAGTTTATTTAATTTCCTGCCTCCTTCCTCATGCTACTTGTATCTCACTTTGGAAGTGTCTATTAGATGTAAGCATTTTGTGGAGTCTTTGGGGTATTTTGAACAGAGGATCACACTGTCTGACAATAGGAGGTCTCACCTCTTAAGGGGCCTACAAACTTTTAACATCCCTTTACTGGAGACTAAAATTCTCTGACATGAGCCCTTAGAGGACATACCCAAACCATCTCTAAGTGCAGCAGTTGGAGGGAGGAAAGAAGCCAAGAATGAAAGAAATAATGGATGGAGGAAGGGAGTAAGAAGAAAGGAATTGTAGCCCAGAAAAAGTCAATAATGTAACAGAAGATTGTACAGTGGTTCCAACACGGTAGAGCTGATGACCATGCAGTTAGCTCTAGACCTCTAGTACTAGACATTAGGCTATCTGTATTTAATGTGAATATAAATGACTGTGTGGTAGGTGTCTGATAAAACCACTTCTCATCGTTTTGAACTTTGTAGCAAACAAACCTTACTGTCCCTATTAATGACCTCTGTGTGCTTTATTTGTAAACTACTGAAGAGGTTGTTTGTCATTAGAGCTGTAAAAGAAATAAGTAGGAATTCCAGGCTAGCAGTTCACATGAATCCATAAAACTTTCAGTCAGCATTTGTATTGGTCCACATACAGAGAGAGAAGGATGATACCTTTTGAGGGTTCAATTGAAGAGTCGGAGGAAGATGGAGGGACTGAGATGTTAGAGGAACTTGCAATGGAAGGGGAAACACCTACAGATTTCTAGAAGGGTCTTACTCTTCTGATCCTTAAGGCACATGACGAAGAGCTTGGAATCCTGGAAGAGAGGCTGCCTAGCAAGAGGCTTTAGAGAACACCACTGCTAGGGTAGGAGCAAGGCAGTGAGGATGCAGAGGAAATACCCTCTTCTCCTTCCATTCACTGATCTGCAGGTACTTCCTCTTGCAAAGTCCAGCCAAGAAGTCAAAGGGCAAAGAAGCTGATGCCATGCAAAAATGCCATCTCCTGGGGACACAGCACAAGGCAGGGGAAGCGTGATGGAGGCACACAAGACACCGTGGGGCAGGAGAGACAAATAACAAGCGGGTAGCACCTGAGCCGAGACCTCCACACATTCGAATCTGGGGCTCCGGGAACTGGCTCCTGGCTTCTGGGGAGTAGATAGCAGCTGGTGCATGGACCGTGCAGGTGGCACTGCATCTGAGACCTCCATGTAGTATAACCTGGAGGTTCTAGGACATGGCTTTGTGGCTTCAGGGGAATAGATACCAGCTTCTGCCTGGATCATATTTGCCTCTTGATACTTCTGCATTAAATGTGTGTGTGTTTGCATGCATGCATGTGTGTGTGTGGTTTTTGTTAGCAAAAGGCATTACTTTTTGTCTCTCTTAAACTGCAAGTTCAGATGTCTCCTGAGAAGTCAGAGCCCTTGGTAGAAAGCACTTAGTCTTCTTAAGAAGCTGTGCACATCCATGGCCCACTGATGCCTGAGATCACCTCTTCTGCCTTCTCTAGTCAGCATCCCTGTGGTGTGACTGGAACCATCTGAATTCTTGAAGCCCATGGACAGACCATTGTCTCTGGTGCCCCACCATGTCTACAGCAGGCCTACGGTCAGAGAAGCACATACCACCTAGACTCCAGCAATAACACTGACTGAGACACCAGAGCCATTTCTCAGTGTCAGCCAGGACCCTGGAACAGGACAGTGGAACTCACATATGGGAGATTAGTTTATGATTCCCCTTTTAAGATATACTGTATTTTTCAATATTAACATGCCACGCTAGTGACATATTCTCTGGATGGGTGCTTAGGTTACATTTTTGTTAGAAATGGTGAGTATTCTTACATGTTACTAAATTTAAGAGAGAGAAATTTGAGAGTTATTCATTTTAAGAATGAATTTCTCCTGTGTGGCTTTTATTTGTTCTTCTGAAAGTCCAACAGGATCTAATTGTCGGACTTAAACGATGCCATTTAAAAATCAGACTTCCGGGCTCTTGGAGCAGAGTGAGTATTATTCTGATCATGATGAAGCGTGACTCACCTCGTGGTTTCCTATAGGTGGTCCTGGGGACCTGGCAATTGAAATGGGGAAAATGCTAACAGTCCTTAGGAAACAAACTGCTGGCAAATCCGTAGTGAGCCACTCACAAGAATTTGCCCAGAAGACATAGATGAGTGCCAATTTGACTGGAGGCAGAGGGGGTGGTTGGCCCGTGGAGGGCAGAGGAAGGGCAGAGGAAGGGCTGGTGGTGGCACACGAGTTCTGTGGCTTTGCTATGCCTTCTTCCATCCCTTCAGCTCATGAGCACAGGTAAATGTCTCCTTTGACTCCAAGCTCGCTTCCGCGGGACCTGGGAAAATGGTGACAATCTGTTTGTGGTCGTGTTCCATGATTCTGTGCTGTAAGTGACACTGTACTGGGGCCGTGAGATTAACTTTGAAACAGTTGTCATGCCATTTCCGGTCTCCCTGTTTCCGAAAACGGGCGCTGGTCCTCTCTGCTAGGGAATCCTTGCCTGTGTGTGTAGTCTTCTTGAACATCAGTGTTCCTTGCCATCTTTGATTTTTGGCATTGTGGCACAGATACACATGTGCACGCAGGTGCATATGTGTGCTTTGACACATGGAGGCCAGAGAACCCTCCTGGCAGTTCCTTGGTCACTGTCCACTGTACTTTTTTGCTGTTGTTATGGTCATTGATTTGCCGCTGATCTGAGGCTCGCTGCTTAGGCTGGGCTGACTCTGCCAGCAAGTCCCAAGGATCCACCTGTCTTTCTAAAACTGAACTTACAAGAATGTGTATCATAGAGCCCAGTATTTTTATTTTTTTATAATGTGGGTTCTGGTGATCAAAATCAGTTCCTTGCACAGCGGGGACCTTTTCTACTGAACCATCTCCCCAGAACTTCTATTTATCCTTTAATTTTAAGTCAAGTGTCCAAATGTTTCCCAGTGAACTGACCCAACCTCACAGTACTGCCTTCTTGTCACCAATGCCTCAAGGTCACAGAGGTTCTACTGCAGCAGGGTGGAGGAACCAGGAGGCAGACGATGGGAGGGTCAGCGGCTCAGCACAGGCCACCCCACTGAACGCATCCAGCTGAAGGGTACATTTCAGCAAAAATAGCTTTTACTGTATTACTGCATTCAAGAAACTAAGGCAAATTGGTAAGAACAGAGCTTTAAAAAGCTATCAACAAAACCAAGGCTGTCTGAGAACTAGTGCAAAACATGCCTGGGTGCATGCATATTCCTTACACTCCCGGCTTTCCGGACAATGCCTGATAAAAAGGAAAATAATAGTAACCACATTACTTCAAGCACAGCCCCACCCCTCCCCATGTTATTGCTTTGCATTAGAGAAACTAGAAGCGTCCATCAGCGTGGCCCGTGTGGGTCCACAGTGTGCATTCACACCCAAACTCACACCAGCTCAGGCTGGTCATTTGTTCTGTCTTAGAAACGCCCTGTGCCCTTCCTCCTTAACTATGCAAAGCAAAACATCCCAGGTTGACCCAGAGTGCTCACTTCTGTGCCAGCTAGTTTCGCTCAACGCCTTCAACCATTTCCCCACCAGCAGGAGCTGTCCTTGCCCTTAAATAGTGGCTGCCTAGAGAGGTGGGGGAAAGAAGCGGAGTAAGAAATAAAAGCGGAAGAGAAGGAGAAAGAAGAGTGGAAGAGGAGTAGGGGATAGAAGGAGAATGAATGGGGGAAGGACCGGATTGATACTCTGACTCGAGGCCTCTGACAGGCAAGCCCAGAGCGAACAGGGACTTTGAATCGGAAAAGCAATGCCTTATCAAGCTTTCCATGTGGTTTGCTTAAGTTAATGTTTATCATAATGTTCCTCATAAATCAGAAGACAAGTACCAAGCAGGAAGGAAAAGCAGGTCTGCTCCACTTGAATGAGTCATTCCAATTCCTAGAGATTTCAACCAGACTGTGATAAACCCCAGACCAGCCTGGAATACCGCGGAAGGCCAGGCCGATGCTGCCACCCTCGGGGTGAACACGCTGATCTGCTCTCCCAGGATAAGGACTTTTTCCCCCCTAGTGTTCGAGAGCCCTGTCCCCCATTTTAAAAATGAAAGTCGAAGGTCTTAAATCAGGCGTTAGACATCACAAATTGGATTTTCCTGTTGGTATTTTTGTTTCCACTAAGGAACTGGGTGCCACTGCGACCCCTCTGTGACTCCTCAGGAGTTTCCGGTGACCGTCCACTGCGGGGCGGGGTGAGGGTCACTCATTGTAAGTGAGAGTCTTTCACTTGTAACTTAGGAATCTAAAAACCACACGGAATTTTCTTAAAAATTTGGGCTTATTTACCAGTAACTGGGAAATCCTGCTGTGCCTTTAGACTCAGAGACAGCAAACGATCAAGTTCCCTGTCACAGGACAGTCATAAAGCCGGGCTTGCTTTGTTGACTCCCTGTTCTCCGTTCCTTCCCCGTGGCCTTGGTTCACAGGGGCTGAGAATTACATAGGAGGCATATATATGAATCGCCCCGCCTCCATTCCCACAGGTGATGAGAATTATATAGGAGGCATATATAGGGATATTCCCACCCCATTCCGAGCACACAGATGTATTTCTTCTTCCTGGGGATGAACTCAAGTCTCATCTCTCCTCCTGGAGATGTCAGAGAATGTGACTGAAATTCCAACTCTCCAATAACCTGGCTGCCTCCAGCCCCTCCTGAAGCTCATAGAAGTCCCGCTCGGAGTCACTGGTTCATCCTAAGTTTGAACCCCAGCAATCTGCTTCTCAATCTCATGGAAACCAGATTCCCCAGTGTATGGAGGAACATGCACACAGAGAGCGAATGTGTTCTTCATGATGCCACGAAGTGTTTTATCAAGCTAGCCACTTAGAACAAGTTAAATTGACGGCACAAATATCGCCTCAATAAGCAGCAAACCCCATGGAAGACATTTCCGTGACATTTACCAAAGTTGGAAGACTTTTTGAATTCTGTATCACTGTCCTGCCAATTTCTCTTTAGGCATTTTTCCTGTATGACATTGTCTATGTGTAAGGTCAGTCATCAGAACATTGTTCAATATCACACATTGAGAGAACTATTACACATCAAGAGGAGACTAGTCAGAAATTAGACTATTTCCAATTGGGCATGGTGGCACATGCCTTTGAGTCCAGCACTCAGGAGGCAGAGGCAGGTGGATCTCTGTAAGTTTGAGGCCAGCCTGGTCTACACAGTGAGTTCTGTGATAGCCAAGGCTATTTAGAAAGATCCTGTGAAAAAAAAAAGGTGGGGTTGAAGGTGGGAGACCTGAGAGATGGTTCAGCTGTTAAAATCTAGGCTAACAACCAAAAACATCAAGAAATTATGGCATTTTCAAAGGAAGGAAAGACTATTTCTATGCTCTGAATCTTATCTAAAAGATACAGGGTGGGCCAGCAAGCCAGGGTGGGCTCAGCAGCTAAAGGGGCTTGATGGAAAACCTGGTGACCTAGGTTCCATTCTGAAATCCGCTAAATGTGGAAGGAGAGAACTGACTCCATCCACAAAGTTGTTCTCTGACCTCCACACGGAAGCCATTCGTGAAAACAGTTCCTGGATTCCAGCGGGAGCTTCTGATTTGGGGGCTTAGGAGTGGCCAGCACTGTGCTGTCGGCATGTCCTGCAGTAACCGAGACACTTGCCCGTGTGTGACTGAGGCCGACGCTGCGAGTTCAGTTCTCTGGAGCCGAGGGAAATGGAGAACCGTGGTGGAGTAAAACCCCACAGTTGTTCCCTTCCATATAACTTC
>LOJH01022041.1:0-20050 GCA_001685095.1 Ellobius talpinus
TCTAATGGGAGCTCACCAAAGCCAGCTGGACTGGAACTGATGGAGCATGTGATCCATGTGACATTTTTTGTCCACTTCTGTCATTACAACCAACCAAAGAACTGTAATGATTAAATTTGTAAATCTGTCTCCTGTCTCTAATCTTCCAGTCTTTAGATAGTCAGATAATTATAGACTTCTAGATTAGTAGACAGTCACTTTAGAGACATATGTCATAGTTGAAATTGCATTGATCATCTTGTGTTTCTGAAGTAATTTATGCAAAAGAGAGTAAACAAAAATGATTCCAAGAACATTGATTAGGTTGCCTCCATATGAGCCCAACATCTGCCTTAATTTGCACTAGAGAAAAATTAACTTTACTTTTAGTCCACTGTCCACCTGCCATTACAGACTAATACTAGCCATTCCATTGTGATAAATAATGTCTTATATAGTCTGTAACATAGAACAACAGAATTCCAGTGCAGTTCATTGGAAGCCATAATAAGCATTGGTCATACAACAAAACCATAAAATTTATTTTGTCACAGGCTGAAACTGCCACCATCTCTGTCAAGATCACCTTTACTGACTCAAAGGCTGAAGTCTATTCAAGAAAGCACAGAAAATGGTTTGGGATTGTAATGGAAATAAAGAGACAGAGTTGTAATGAACTGAAAAGTGAAATCATGCCTCAGGCTATGAAATTGCAAGCGAGTATTGTGTCTGTCAGACTGGAGGTGCCTAGGGCAGTACCACACCAATACAGAAGAGAAAAAAGCACTGCAAATATAGTACACAGCACTTTAAACAGTGTACACTGATGAAAGTCGTTCTCATTTAGAGGTTTGACTTAATGCAGCAATTAGGTATTCAATACCATGGATAAGAACAATTTAAAAGAAAAACCTCAAGCCTGGGGGAAGAGCTCTGGGGCAGAGCTGTGTAGCAGGCATGGGATAGCTTCTATCCCCAGCATAACTAAAAGTAAAAGCAAAGGCAAACACTTGCTGAGCCCATTGTAAAGGAAGGGCTACCTTACAGTAAGGAAAACATGGGTCCTTAAATTCCAAGAGTATGATAATTTGGTTGATAAAATCAACCTCAAGATTATTCCTAATGTTGAAGGGTCGAAGCAATGAGGTTCAAAGACCTGACAGAATCAGACAGCAGCTCATTAGAAAACTCCAGGTCTCCTAAATCCTCTAAAGTCAGGCTTGTGGGTTTAGTAGAGCAGAAATACAGTATCTTCTAGCTGTCCACTATTAAGCTGGCCTTATTTCCAATAGTGACTAATTCTTACCCACACTTTGCTTTGGTGTTGTTTGGAAGAACCCTAAAATATCATCAGCCCTCATTGGTTTGAACTTTGAATGAGAAGAAAATGAATTATTGGTCAACATGGCTCCCACTCCTCTGATCTTACCACCAGGGAGGCTGAGGAAGGAGAACCCCAAGGCCAAGGTCTTCTGTGGTCACACAGCAAGCTCTGAGCCACCCTGGGCTGCATGAGACCCTGGCACAAAGACAGAAGGTGGGGAAGAGGCAGAGGAAAGCAGGGGAGGATCTAGAAATTTAACTCATTGAATCAAAACATAGTCTAAAAATATTTGGAACCAACCTTTATTATCTGTAGCAGCTTACACCAAGCTACCAAAGAACCCTTTATTCTGTTATCTATCCATCCATCTATCTATCTATCTATCATCTATCTATCGATCGATCGATCAATCTATCATCTATCTACTATTATCTGTCTATCTACCATCCATCCATCCATCCATCCATCCATCCATCTATCATCTATCACCTACCTATTATCTATCTGTCTATCCTTCCATTTGTCTATCTTTCCTCTATTATTTATTTATTTACTAACAGGTTCTCCTTTTGCAGCACAGTCTCATCTCTAACTGAAGACCCTCCAGCCTCCTGACTGCTGGAATTTAAAGTGCGGACCACTGTTCTTTGTTTTAGTCTTTCTCAGTTCTTCCTTCTGCCACTCTTGGTTCATAGCCTCTGATCTGATGTACACCAAATGACTAACTTAGTACCAGGAAAGTCATCACATATTAAATATAGTAAAGAGGATGGAAAAATGCTTCTTTTCAGAGGAATTAATTCTCTTTAGATTCCTACCCATGAGCCTCATGCATAATATTTTCACTTCTCATTGGTCAGAATTGAAGACAATATCACATTTAGTTTAGAAGATTAGTAAATAATGGTGTCTTAGCTAGACACATATCCACTCAATACAATTAGATTCAGAAATAGATATTAGGAGATAGACGCTCGGTACCCTGGAATCTCTGCCGTAACTGCCATGAATAGCAGCAGACGTATATGGATCAGCGATGTATCTTTTTAATGTTGAATATAATTACACCAAAACACAAAAATCAAATTCAACATTTGATATTAGTATATAAATATTAATCTACATGATTTAACATAAAAATTATATTTTAGTTTTTATTTATATTAAATCATATGCCTATGCTATGCATAAAATATTTTTAAAAGAATTTTATTAATATTGCACTAGACTACTAATTTTTCATATGTTTTGTCACATGTGTGCTCACACCAAAGGAACATGTGTGAAAGTCAGAGGACAGTTTGCAGGAGTCATGCTTTCCTTCTACTGTGTGAGGCCTAGGGATTGAATTTAGTTCTCAGGCTTAAAAACCAATTCCTTTACTTAGTGAGTTCTCACTGCTGCTAAAATTTTTAAATTTACTATTAAAAACTTGTCTGTATGTGTGTGTGTGAATATGTGTGATTTTAAGTATGTAAGCACATGTGTGAGGGGATGTGTGTGAGTGTGTGTGTAAATGTATGTGTGAGTGTATGTGTATGTGAGTGTATATTAGTGAATACCATTTGAATGTGTATGAGCATGTGTGGTGCGTAAGTGTGTAGGAATATTTGAAGGTGCGTGTGTATGTGCGTGAGTGAGAATACGTGTATATGTATGTGAGTATGAGTGTGTATGAGTACGTGTGTATATGTTGTGTATGAGTGTGTATGTCTGAGTGTGTGTGTGTGTATGCACATTAGTGTGTATAAATGCAGACACCCAGAAGTGGATGCCAGAGGACAACCTCGGGTTTCGTCCCTCACTTTCTATCTTGTATGAGATAGGTATCGTGTTGTTTTATGGGAATTCTCCTTTCTCCACCTTTCATCTATGCTGTAGGAGTGTAGGAGTCCCACTTTTAGATGGGGTCTGGGGATTTGAACTCGGGTTTTCAGGCTTGCACAGCAGGTACTTTTTATCAGCTCAGCCATCTTCCTAGACCTTGTTTGCCTTGGAATTTTTCTACATGATTTTCCAGACTAGAAATAATAATAGTAAGATGAAAAACAATCTTGACAGAATGGGATTACTTGACACAAAAGACTGGTTTTGACAATGTCTTAACCACTCCTATGATATTCTGTATCAGCCACACCCAACAAAATCAAACTTGAAGAGTACGCAATGACAAACCATACAAAAAGAGACTGCAGCAAGGCATCTGCTCATCAAAGTGATCCTGATAGTGCTGTGTCAATCACTGGGGCTCTTCAACTTTGTGATTAGATAAAATTGTACAAATGGTTTTCATAGGCATGATCAAAATTTACAGAATTTTCTTAAATGCAATTCCCTTAATCACATTTTGGGGTGGGAAAAACTGAATTCATTACGTGGCAATGAAAATGCCCTTTATTAGAGTTTGAGCACATTGTCTGCCCCGTGTTCCTTACAGTGTAAGGTCTTATTGAGACATAAAGTCTTCAGAAAGTCAGTTGTCCACAAGAGGGGAGAGGCTGGTCCTTTGCAAACGATGGGAGATGGTTTCAAATTTACGTCATCCCTCAGCAAGGATAGCAGTCTGGGGCCTGCTGCTCTCGGCCACCTGCTCTGTCCATTCTAATCAGCTAATGGCTTTGCTTTCTTGCTAGTGGGTTCTGTCATTCCTCTCTTCTCATCGTTTACCTGGAGCTTATCAGAGTTCTGTGGGCATGCACATCCCTGGCGCTCTTCCTAAAAGGCAGATTCTGATTCGTTAAGGCTGAGGTGGGCTTTGAGACGCACTTGCCCTGACAGGCTGTCAGGCAACGGGACCACAGGACACCGGGAATGAAAGAGGTAGCACTGAGATGAAGGAAGGATAGCAGAAGGGCAAGGGTCACTAAGGTGGACTATGCCAGAAATCTGGGGGCTGGGTCCAGTTCAGAGCCTCCAGTGTAGGACCTTCAGGACAAAACTCAAGAATTTGCATTTTTGAGAATTTCTCAGAAAATGCTTTCCGTGTTGGTCTCCCAGATGAGCAATGAGATCAATGATGGCACCCAAGGCGTTCCATCCCTCTTGTAGGATAGCAACTACATGTGGAATGTCTCATGGACTTACTGTCTAAGGAAACTGGGAGCTATGTAATCATTATCCAGTCTGGAATTCCTCCCTCGCTTCACATTTCGTGAGAGGCAAAGGCGAAGAAAGAAAGCTTTGCTTCCACTCTGGGTTTCCTTTGAACTTGAGTCCTGGGGATCAAACCCAGATGCCCAGGTATGGGAAACATCGGTTTGCCCCCGAATCACACCCCTCTATTCTTTCCTATTTTGTACTGCAGCTTCTCCTAATTTTCCTGAACTTTAACAGGGAAAAGGTGACTCTGTGAATTTCATCTTTGAATTCTAGGTAAAACCTTTCATAACTCAACTACATCCTTGAGATTTATTTCTGAAATTCATAATGTCATGTTATATGGTTTAAAGTTCCTAAACATCAGCAATGAAACTGCACAGTTCCAGATATTCACTCTTGTACATTGACAACAGAAGACACATTTCAAATCCTATGTATTCATATTCTCAGGCCTAGCATTGACCAAAGGAAGGACATGCTTGCTTTTGCTTCCCCAAAGTTACAAGTCAGTGAATGACTTGTAACTCTATATATTGTTTATCAAAAGGTACCTTATTCCCATTCATTAATAACTTAAGTAATGCAGATTTTAAACAATTTATCTTTGCACAACATACATTATGAATACATCAGAATCCTGAGGGCCATGTCAGAGGGTTTTCATACTAATTCTCAGACACACATATACGTATATATTTAAAAATGGCTACTGTTGGTTAAAAGGATCTGAGGTAATAAATTTTATATTTATGCCGATAACATCTTTCCAGAGGGTGTCTATTGTATATTCGCTTATTTGATTGGTCCCTAACACTGTGAATCTATCCATTCTCAGAAAGCGCTCTCCTTCTAGACCTCTACCATGCTCCCCTAAGTAGAAAGACAAAGGCAGTGTCTGGCCACATACAGTATTCCCATAGCCTTAATAGAGAAGCAGATAACAGGTTGGGTCAATCTGGATTGTTCCATGGCTGACATTTCATTTAGTATTTCTAAACACCACTTTCGACTGATAAACTGCAAAAAAAAAGAGAGTAAAACTCTTAACATATAAAATGCCCAGATTGTCTGGTCCTCATAGATGTTGAAATATAGAAAGTATTTTATAACTATTAATTTATTAAATCAACGATTAACTCAACATTTGTATGAAATACAGTACTTTATTAGTAAACTAAATTACAGTCTGGTAGGGTGTCATAGATTTAATTCATCATACAATTAATATTTAAATTTTGATGCAAAAAGAGAATTGCTCAGAGTTGCCTAAATAAATCCAACAATAAATATAATTTCTCTGAGATAAGTTTTGATAATAGCTTGAAAATGTCTAAAATAGCTAAAAATGCTTAATACAGATTATTTCCCATGCTTTCTAATAACTCTCTGACACTTCAGGAAGCCTTCTCTTGAGCAACGAGAGATCCACTGTGAATGTCAATTGTGCTTCCTAATTTAGACAAATTTCCTCTTCGATAATTCAGCAAGTATAAGAGCAAGAGCAAGATGAAGACAAACAATGCATATTAAGCTATTGTTAAGCTAATGATTGTAACTGCTCGTATAACGTTCTATAACTATATTGAAGAATATAACTTACTGTGGCATTTGATGCATTTCCAAATTGATACTATTAGATTCTAAAGTGTCATAATCTACATTGTCAGAGTGACATTTCTTCAAAAAGCAAAAATCACTTCACCACTCCAAATTATCTTACAATGATTGCAAAAAAATACATTATGGGAGATTTGCAAAACCAAATCTGGTTTATCAAAGCCATGTTTCATTTTATTCCCATATCCAATTTCACAATAAAAACTCCTTTCCTAACTGAGACAATAGGACTAATTACAAAACCTAAATGAAACAGAAATCTATTATGACAATAGAAAGGAATGGGTTAAGAAAGTCAATTTAGTTTAAATACAAAGTTTCCATGAGATGTAACTTGATACATGTCTGCAGTTTTCCACAAAAAATCATTCAAATATATAGTTTCTTTATAGATCAGTATATTTAACATCTTATTAAAATGTCACACCTTCTTGTATCCACTCATATTAAAATGTTTATGAATTCACAATTCAATAATATTTAGTACGTGTTGCTGCAATAGATTAAAATTCTTAATGCATATCTACTTAAAATTATTTCAAGTCTTCCAGTTTCTTTTTGAGCAATTACCAAATTAATACTCAGTGTACTGAGTAGTAAGTTCCAGTATGGACACTAATGCAGCATTGACACATGGTAAGTGCTAAACCCTGTGCCAGTTACAACGAGATGACTTTAAAAGACTCATTGGAAAAAAGGTTTGAATATGAAGAGCAGTTGAAAACCACTGAAATAATGCATCAGTATCAAATTAAGTAGCTAATATTCCTCCCAAAGTACTTACACATGTATTCGTAAATGTAAAGTATTACCACATTAAGTCAGACAAACCAAATATATCCATGAGTCTAAGCCAGCCTGTGGAGATCAGGAGTCCAGTGTTTCCATGGACTCCTTAACCAACCTCTAGCTCAAGATGTTGTGACCCATGTCGTTCCAACAGGAGCTCTGGGAGGCTAATCTGAGGACTAAGCCATGTAGGCTCCTGCGTGAAGATAGTGCTCCTTGGAGGAGTGAAAAGTATAGCAAGAATTAAGCCTATTTAGACACACAAAAGACTACATCTAAAAATACTTAAAAATCTATTTGAAGCTAGTCTGGGAGAGGGAAAATGATATCTTGGCACAAAAGAAAAAAATGTAGAAACAGAATTCTCCCCCCGATTTTGAAGAAAATATGTAATTTGTAAATACACAATGCAGATCCGTGTTTTAAGCTTCCACAATACCCACCTCCACCATAGAGTCTTGCATAACATGCAAAAGAGCTTAAGTTTCAAATGTCACCAGTTTCAGTGGCAGACACAGTCCAGTCCTGAGAGGGCAATGCATACATGCACAGAAAGAAAAGGAACAGTGACAACTTCCTGTCTACACAACACAGAAGTTCTGGAGACAAGGAGAATTTGAAGAGCTATGGCTGGTAAAGCATCCTCATCTATAGATGGCGTCACCTTCAATAAGCATAGTCGCTACTGCAAACTGCTATCCTTTTGCATCCAGTGACGCCCCTGTATTCACTGCAGTTGTCTCTCTATTAACCAAAATGTTTATTTCTTCACACATGTCTTTGCTAATGTCCTAAATTTTGGTTCCAAGTGATCTAAAAACTCCAGCCCTTCTTCCTCCTGCCGATCACTGCAACAGCCCACAGAGCCGGCCATGGAGCCTTTGCCTTCATAGTGATACGAACGAACATAATCTTCACAATGCTTGTGTTCCTCGTCTTGTCCACACAGATACACCTTCTGTGTGAAGAAAAAGTACAATTTATTATGTCTTTTAAAAGACACCTAAACCGACTAGCATAAAAATGATTCTTGAATTTACCTTTTACTGTTTAATTTTTAATCAGAGTGTGTCCTCTAATGGATTCCTACATATAAAAAATGCACATGATTGGTCTATATTATATTCATTTTAAAGTATAGCAAATAAATAAATGGTCAGAGTGAACACATTTATAAGAACTAAGGCTATGCATATATCACAGGAATAACTTACAACTTCCCACTTGAATAAAGGTATATCTAATTGAAATTTACCTAAATTGCTTCTTCATATATGGGGAGATAACCAATGTAGGTTGTGGTTCTTGCATTTATACTGTTATATAGTTGTAAGAGTCTAATACATTAATGTATATATAACATGAGTAACATATATATAACATGTTATGCAGCTATAATTATCAAACACATTAATGTGGCTCACACTAGTCTGAGTAATCTGAAACAAACAAGGAAAGTATTCAGAATCTTGAGACAGAACTTAGATTAAAGCTTACAAACCTATCTAGTTGATTTAGGTAGGCAAGATGTCCTAATCTTGCATATAGAATTCCAACATGCTGGCAAAATGTTGGCAATTTATTATCTGTTCATAATACTAGTCATTTTTTTCACATATTTTTTCTGATAATATTTAGTGAAGAAGACATCAGTCTCTTAGTATCTCAAAGACATCCACATAAACTAGTCCTAAGGTCTTGGAAGTCATATTTTAAAAACTGAACTTTGAAAGAGTATTTTGCTCTGAGTTTGCACTTGACATCAGTGTCTGCACTGGTATAAGAGACGGAAAGGTGTGTTTCAGTTGTATGAAATGGTACTTTGGGAAATTCTGTTTATAAATCGTGTTGGATTTCATGTAGTGGGTACCTGAGAACTTGGGGGACTTACTTCACCAAGCCGGGGTTGAGTGAAACTTTGCCAGTCTGTGTATGCGTATCGGCCAGTGTCTGCTGCTCCCAGCACACCTCCCTTGTTGGACTCCAAGGTGTGGTGGCCACCTCCTTTGTTAGACTCCAAAGTGTAGCCTCCTTTGACCATCTCAAAATTTTGTTGTGTTTTGATTCCTTGGCCACCAAGAGTCCCGACAGATGTATTTGTATCACAGAATGTCTGTGCAGGGAGTCTAATATTTGCCTCCTAAAGAGAGAGTTTGAAAATCAATCAATGGCATTGAAACCAACTCTTTCCTACCATAGATAAGTCACATGCTGGCTATGTCCTTCACATGCAAAATCAGGATAATTTTAAGAACCGTATCATGGTCATACTGAGTCAAACTCTGTCCCCCAAGAATTCATGCGTTGAGGTCCTCACTTGAAGGTCACTGCAGATGTGATCATGTTAAGTTTCAAGGAAGCCATACCAGATTAGGTGAGTGTCTCGTCTAATATAACCAGTGCTCTTACAGAAAGGGAAATTTGGATTATAAGACACACAAGAGATAATACCATGAAAATCACTTTTTGTGGTTACAAGGCAAGGGACAAGAAGTGAATAAAGCTTAGGACATCACGCCACAGGGCCTTTGGAGGAAAGCATGACTCTGTCAATATTTTATCTCTGATTCCTACCCTACAAAACAGTGAGAACATGTGTTTTTATTGTTTGAGTCATTTGGAGTGTTAGACACCAATATTAATGGACATGAAAAAAACTATGCGGGGCACTTCAGTGTCTGCTTGGTGCAGTAAGGGTCAATAAGTATTACATTTTGTTATTACTACAGAGTAATCAATTATGTTCATTGAATCACTGTAGAATTCAGTGGGATTTTAATTCTCACTTACCGTCACTTCCTCTCCCGGTCCTTCAGTATTTGATACAATTAAATTTTGCTGGGCCACATCATCTGGGAAGCATTTCTTGACCGTTCTTTTAGTAGTAGTCACACAGAAACATGTAAACAGAATACCTAAATAAATGAGAAATCAAGGTAAAATAATATTGTTTTACATTCTGGTAGATATTAAAATAATCTGACAATAAACAAAAATTTAAAAAACAAAGAATTTGAAAATAAGACTTTAAAAACTTTCTGTACAGCTTTTCAGAAATCTTCACTGTCTCATAAATAACTTCTGAAGAATTAAACATGACCTCAAAGTAGTTTTAATCTGCTGTTATTGCTGTTTCATCTATAACTCAGAACCCCACTTACAAAGGAGGGGCAAGTTTTTTAAAGGGCACGTGCGCTAACAATCATGCATGTGCCGACAGTTATCCATGTCATTAATATAAAGAACTGCTGTATGTCTTTCTAGACTACTGTAGCTGGGACAAGCTGTTCCCAGTGGCCCATGTGTTAATGTCTTGGTCTCTACCTCAGAGTGCTATTGAGAGGCAGCAGGATCTTCAAAGGGTGGGCCTTAACGAGAGGGAGTCGTATCATTGGAGAAGCGCTTTTCAAGGGAAGAGTGGAACACTAACCTCTTCTCACTCTCTTTTTGGTTTCTACCTGCCATATGGTGAGTAGCTTTGGTTGGTCAGGTGCTATTGGTCATAGACACAACACAACAGAACCTGTTAGTCATGGGCCAAGGTCTCTGAAACAGCAGCAAAGCAAACCTCTTCTCTTTGTAAGTTATTTTTTCCATGATTTTGTTACAATAATGGAAAATTAATGCATAAGTGCTCTATAACACTTGAGTTAATACACTTTGGATAATGATACTTACACAGCAGCAGTGCAGAGCCCAGGACCATGGAAAGAATGGCCCATTTCCCAAGGATTACTTTTGGTTTAATGTCCCTTTCCTCCTTAGCACTCATTCTACATTCTGAGGGAATTGTACAGTCACACACTCTCACTGATAGCATATGTTTTGCAGAGAAACCACGTCTATCTTGTATTTGGATTGGCACAGAATAATAGTTATAATTGAGATTGTGTCGTTGGCGAAGAATGGCACGTTTACCTAAACGGAAAAGAGTAAAGAAAGTATATATTAATATGACATTCCAGCAGCAACATTGTTCCCACTTGGTGTTTCTTCAAGGAATTAATCTGCAATCAAAACTCTATTGATTCCTTTTTCTTTCTTAAAAATGATATGACTTTTCAAAAAACTAAGAAAAAAGTTGACATTACTTTACACTAAAAACAGATCTATCTCAGGCTGGGAGTGGTGGCGCATGCCTCTCATCCCAGTGCTCCGGAAGCAGAGGCAGGTGGATCTCTGTGAGCTGCAGGCCAAAGTCCCAGAAAATACAGGGCTATGTAGCGAGATTCTGCCTCAAAAAATGAAAAAAAATGATTTTTATATTTTTCTTAAAAGATATGTAGACCAAAAGTCTAAGTGCAACATGCAGAAGATAAATACACAGACACATGCATACATAGGTTAATAATTGATAGGTGTTACATAGATAATTTATTAAAGAATAAATAATATATATATAAATAATAGATTTGTGGTAGATATATTTGTAATGATGATGGATAGACGATAGATATTAAGGACTTATTATTTAGCTGGACAGTGGTGGTACATACCTTTAATCCCAGCACTAAGGAGGCAGGCAGATCTCTGTGAGTTCAAGGCCAGCCTGGCTACAAAATGAGTTCCAGAACAGGCTCCAAAGCTACACAGAGAAACCCTGTCTCAAGAAACAAATTATGTGTGTGTGTGTGTGTTAGTGTTATGTTTCCACAATCAATAACTTCTTACAGTGCATGTGTATTTATGATGACTAACCAAGGTGGAAGCAAAAACCTTAAGCAATCTTGAGCCAGGATTGCTTACAAGATTTAACGTTAAGCACTTACCATCCTGTGGTTCTAGAGTCCAAAGTTTGCTGGCAGAATTATCCAAAAAAAACTGAAAAGGTGGACCATTATCCGGCCCATCTAGGTCAACAGGCTCCAGAACAGCATAATCCTTCTCCTGCTGACAAATGGTCAGGTCTTTGTCAACCTGTGGTGGGTGATCATTAAAATCTTCCAGAAGAACGACCAGTGTTCCCGTGCAGGACCGGCCAACTAGGATAAATAGAACCTAAGTTATGCCCATAGCAAAGCAAATTGAAATTCATTTAAGTCTATATTTAAAAATACTTATCATCCATTTAGCTATCATTTTTAAGTCTTGCAACTATGTATTTGCCTAATAAACATTATGGGGAGTAGATGTTTGAAAAGTAGATGTTTTACGCTACATAAGGATCTTCAAATAAAATTTTCTCAAATTGAATTTACAGTTCTTATTTTCTTACAGAAATGCACTAAAGATTCTTCTCCATAACACTTACATACATATAATGAGCCAGAGGGAATACGGGGTTGTAAAAATAAAACTTGCTCATTGTGAAATAAATATTGATGACACGAACTTTCATTGTAGATAGGAGGAATCATCCACATGCTCACCACATGCTCACATAATTTAAATGCTCAGATATATGTTTTTCAGAATTTTGCAAATATGTTAATATTTTGCAGAAGTGAAGATGTGCTTGCAAAATTGAATCTACTCTTTCTGCAAGAAACATGACTAGAACTAGACTTCAAATATCAATTGTTAGATGGAAGTTTCTGAATTAAAGTCAGTTCCTGAATTATTGGAGTTCTTTATTATTAGAAAGAGTCCATGTTTTTTCTTCTCAAGTTGTGGTATGCCCATTAACTCCCAGCATTGTGTATGTTACTTTTGGAATGAAATAAAATACTGCTTTTATATGATAGCCATTCAATAACAATTTTAAGACTTTTGTAAGAAGCTTTAAAAAAAGAAGGTATTTTATAAAGGTTGAGCCCAATTGTTTCAAGTATCAAGTACACCTCAATATTATAGGGTCCTCAGTAGTGAATTTCACAACCCAGATCTGGAGGGTTATGAGCGTCTCAATACACAGAAGAATAGCAAATATTGACATTTGCATTATTTGGAACTCATTTATAAGTGCACTTGTTACTGTTTCAGAGGACCCCAGTTTAGATCGTAACATATGCATTAAGTGACACAGAAAAGCATGTCATTCTTCAGTGACAGAGTTCTAAGTGGGAGGACCAGAAGATGAGAAGTTAAAGAAGATAAGAAACCTGGTATCGGTAGTTACTGCGCAAGCTGTTTTATGTCAAGCAAGTTTATTAAGAAATAAGCATCTTCTAGACAGTTTTTAGGGGGGAAACGGGGCAAATTCAGCAGAAAGCTGGCAAAGCAGTGCACACAAGGAGAACACAGAATATCTCAAAAGTGTCAGAGAGCAACACACAGAGGCCTTGGGACTGTTAATTCGGTCTCTTCACAGGAAAAAAACCAACTTCTCAGGAACTGAGACCCTAACTCCTTTGACACTCTGGCCCCATTCCTAGCCTCCATCTTGCTAAGTCTGCTCCTGGGCAAAGCCACAGAACTTTGTCTTTTTATCAGGGAATTCAAAACCCTCTTCTAGCTTTCTAAAGACGATGCATGCATATGCACATATACACAAATCTGCATTAAACATATATGTACCAAATTCTTATCTTGATGCCTAATAAAGAGAAAGTTTACCAAAGGAAAAAAATGAGTTCATAACCAATCTAGGGTAAAAGAATAGGAGTGAGAAAGAGTGAAGGCACATTTTCAGAGTAACAAATGCTTAAGTTGCAGTATTAATAATCAAACAAGGATTAATGGTAACAATCAAGAAGCTGTCATTGCTACTCATTTGAATAATTTAAAGAACATGAGTTTGGGGGAAGGCTTGGAGGGACACTGGTATTCTCCTGTTCTAGGAGTATGGTATGTAGATCAGGGTCCTCTAGACTGACCATACAGAAATCAGCCTGACAGGCAAGGATGCTGCCCAGGAGAAATTCAAAGAAAGGGCTGGATACTAAAGTCAGTAGGACTTCCTAATTTATTATCTAGAAATACCTTTGAGCATCAAAACAAAGTTTTCATTGTATAGTACTCTTACATTCCTACATAAAGACTAAAACTCACAAAACCCAATTTATTCTTTATATTGCCATATGATTTTTCTCATTAAAGTTTGTAGTATCCTCATCTTTTCCAGAACCCATCTAGGTTGTATCACGCCTACTTTTAGCACTAAAGAACAAGGTTACTTTCTTATATTTTTGCTCTCTGCAATTTACTGCTCTCTAAATTAGAATTACATCTTTCTTTCATCCAGTGCCAGCATTTCTATAATCTTTGCCTCTTTATGCTGAAATATGAATGCCTCTGAATTCTCTCCATGCATAATGACATCTAAACACTCTCTACTGGTAAAACTCTCATACCGTAGAGTCTCTTCTGAGAAAATAAAACAGTAAACCTTACATTATTACCAAGACCAAATCCCCATCTATGATCCCCTAGTTTCCATGCCCTTGTGCTTAGAATTTAATGCATAATCAACATGTGAAAGTAAATGAGTAGGGAGAGAGCCCGTTTCCCATCACAAAAAAATGTGTAAGCCACTTAGATTTCATTTTTACTTATAGGAATAACAAACATTTTAAAGAAAGAATAACAAATTTCACAGAATTGGAAAGTTTATTATGTTGATATGTTTCTCAGCTAATTCTCTCTCCATTATTCTCTAGGGTTTTGAGCTTATAGTAAAATAACTGTATGAAAAGAGCATATGTTTGAGGTGTGGAACAAAAGGAAGGAAAATATGCAGGTAGGTTACTCGGTAATGACATTCATATTTAGAGACAGTTCACATTTTGAAGCCTGGCCATTCTTAGCTGGGAGGAGGGTTCTGTAATGCCTGCTGCTCCTCTTCCTGAAGAGGATGTGGTATTTTTATCCGAAGGCAGGAGAACTGAGAGGTGAGAAAAGCCTTGAGTCCAGAGAGTGTGTGTGAGTCAGCCTGCCCTCTCTCGACCAACAGTCAGCAGCTGGCATCTTAATTGCTTAACCTTTGTCTCTCTTTCTTTCAGTAGATGCAGCTGTTGCTTTAAAACTACAGCAAAGGGGCTATGGAGGCAGCTCAGTGGTGAAGAGCATGTGTGTGGCTCTTCCAGAGGATCTAAGCTCAAGTACAAGCATCCTTACCAGGTCGCTCACAACCACCTGTAACTCCAGCTCTTTGGGGAGCCAACATCTATAGCTTCTTTGGTCACCTGCACCCACATTCGCTTATCTACACACACACACACACACACACACATAATTTAATATAAAAAAATGACTATAACCTAAATAGGGTCTGGGGAATCATTGTATGTTATTAACTTAAGCAAATTCAAGATGTGTAGAAATAGCCTGTTATTTTCTGGCATTATGTAGTTAGTGTATCCAAAAACAGCAGAGACCTTTTTTGATTAATCAGAGAGGCCAAAGAATTAGCTCTGTCTAAAAAGCCCAAGGTCACTTTCCTTTATCTCTACAAGGATTTGTCTTACATAGGGAAGTACATAATTAAAGTGAAACTTCTGTTTAACTTTCATTTCACTTATTTCTATGATATAGATTTATATAATGCATTGCATAATAGTACATGTGCACACTAGCAAACACTACTAGCACATTTTATATGCATATATTTATTTAAACTATCTAACATGGTTCCAGTAGGGGCTCAATTCAAAAGTTTCAAGATCACTACTTGATGGTTGACAGTATTTGACAGAGGCTCTCTATAGAGTTTGTTATAGAACTAACCTTTTATTGTTGTTGCTATTTAGTTGAAAATAGGTTTTTTACACAATATATTCTGATTACTGTTTCCGCTCCCCCAACTACTCCCAGATCCTCCCCACCTCCCCACTCTCCAAACTCTGTACCCTTTCTTTCTCTCTCATTACAAAAAAACAGGCATATAAAAATAATAATAATAAAGTAAGATAGAATACTACAAACCAAAAAGGACAAAATAAACAGGGAAAAAGAACCAAAGGAAACACAAGAAACACATATAGATTACGAAATATACACATTTGCACACACAAAAATCCCATAAAAATACAAAACCAGAAACCAGGTATATAACACATAAATAAACAAAAGACCTGTAAGGTGAACGACCTGACATAAGCTAGATTCATCAAAGAGGAAGGAGCCTTAATTGAGAAAATGCTGGAAGATCACGATGCAGGCAAGCCTATAGGGCATTTTCTTAATTAGCAGCTAATGCAGGAGGATCTAGTCCTTTATGGGTGGTACCATCCCCGGACTGGTAGTCCTGGATTCTACAAGCAAGCAGGCCGTGCAAGCCTTAAGGAACAAGCAAGTAAACAACACCCATTCGTGCCTCTGCATCAGCTCCTCCCTCCAGGTCCCTGGAGGCACCATGCTTTTGATCATGGTGTTTCATCACAGAAATAGTAACCTAACCAAAAAAAGAAGAAAAAAAACCCTTCAAAACTACCAGAGTTTATTTTGTGTTGGCCACCTACTGCTAAGCATGAGGCCTGCCCTTAAGTTTGGTTACACCGCGAGACTCCATTGGAGAAAACTATTTTTTCCTATGTGAGTGGTTGGAGAACTAATGTTGACAATCCCAAACTCCACCAAAGGTGTCAGCCAACACTGGATTATTCCTTTAACAGATGCTCGGAATGAACCTGCCCTAGACTGGACTGTTTTAGGTAGGTTGAGCCCGTTCAGCATGTTCAAGGCATCATTGTAATCTAAATGAAAGAGGAAGCAACCCAGAGATCCCTCAGGAGAAATGAATAATACAGTACTCAAAACTAGACTTTGGTCCTTTTCACTCAGGTAGCTTTGCTTGAGGGGTGGACAGAGGACTAAAGGGTGATCTGAGTAAAATGAGCAAACATACTGAACACATTTTTGTGCACTCTAGGCTACTAGTACCACAGTGTACCAGTAACAATGACGGGACTAAAATTTGACCTAGACACAGACAGCTCTTGCCCCACATTTTCTTAGACACATATTCTATATTCGCGTTTTATTTTAAGAAAATATCACTCACGTGCATCCATCGCCACTACTGAAATATTGTACTGGTTGTTTTTCACAAACTTTGACTCCCTGTCTAATATTTTTAGGGTTTTCAAGTTTCCGGTGCTTTCATTAATTTCAAACCAGTTATCTTCATCTCCTGCCTTCTGATACCTGAATTTTAGAAAGCAAACAACAAATGACCAAAGAGGGGACACACTGACCATTTCTAAATACAAAATAAGTAGCTCATGCCCCAGTGAAAATGCAGGGGCTTTCAGGAAGGTGCAGCACCTTATGCCGTCAGAACTGCTTGTTTCTGGGTCCATGGCTTTGTAGCCCAGGAGCTCTTGGCCGGCTGGCAGCCCATCTTTGCTCTGGATGACTTTGACTGGTGGCTGGCACTCGGGGCCCTCATCACTGTCTTTAATTTTCACAGTCACAGTCGTGGTGCACATTGTGGGGGTCTGTCCGTTGGCAGCTTTAGAGAACTGGGCTTCATTAAGGACACCGATTTGCAGAATGACTTGGCGACTGGCTTCATAGTTCAGTGGCTGTGTAACAAACATGCATGGATCAGTCAATGCACTGTTACAGAGAGCACAGCTGATTCCAAGTTTTAACAGAAAGGGAATGGTGTTCTTAGTGTTAAAATGTTACCCAAAGTTGGTGCTGACACAAAGATCAATTATTAACTTCTTAATATATCCAGGCAGTGGTGACACACACCTTTAATCTCAGCACTTGGGGGGCAGAGGCAGGTGGATATCTGTGAGTTCAAGGCCAGCCTGGTCTACAAGAGCCATTCCAGGACAGATTCCAAAGCCACAGAGAAACCCTGGCTTAAAAAAGAAAAAGTTAAAATTCAATCACTTCCCTTCCTACTTTTGCTTTGGAAGATCCTATCTTCATTTTTCTATTGTAAGTTTAAACACTAATAAAATGGAGCATAATTGGTTCTAATCCAAGTAGGATCCTGAAACAAGTTAAATTTAAAGGAAAAAGAGCAGGAAAGAAATACAGAAGACCAGGAAAAAGGGAAAAAGGGAAGAATATACAGTATAATTTTATGAGAATCTTATCGAAAAGTAAATTCTTGAGAAAGCTTTTAACTACCCCTGGGAAATTAAAAGAGGAAAGGCATGCAAGAGGAGACATGGGCTCAGTGATTCAAAGAGCACCAGGGAGTGTGTACACTCAAAGCAGGCCAGCAAGGCAAGCGTCAGATCCGGCATTGCTCTACTTTAGTAACCCTCATCTACGGAGGAATGAAGCTTCTGTCTGATGTGAGTTTCTTCTAAGAAAGAATACAATAATAGAAAAGCGTCTGTGAAAACCATTTCAGCACCATACTGCACTTGTGTGGTTATATACACACAGGAAGTATTCATTTCTAATTCATTTACTGTATATCAACTTCATGCATATGTCTTTTTGTCAAAGCCCCTGTTATCTTCTCTTATCCCCTTTCCCCACCACAAAACCCCTTTTTCCCAAGTCCTCCTCCTGGGTTTAGGAGGAAGTAACTCCCCTCCCTGTGCGTCCTTTAACTGCCTTTAGCTCTTATGAGAAGGGCTGTAATTTTTATACCAGTGCTGAAGCACAGGCTTGAATGCCTCAAAGAATACTTCTATGATTATTACATACCTTGATAACACACAGAACTCCTTCATTTGTGTTCGGGTCTGTTGTGATTCTGAAGTTCCCGTTTTCATTCCCTTGGAGAATTGAGTACACTGCTTTGGAGTGAGGAGTGCCGGGCAAATCTTGGTCTTGGACTGTCATCCTTAGAATCTCAACATCAATTCTGTTTTCTTCTACTTCTGTAATATACTGGGGGGAAATGCTTTCTAATTACACAACTGCACCTTTAACAAAGTGCAGTTTTAAATATGTTTAAAATCATATTTAAAGAATGCAATATGAAGGTAATAGATGCTCCTAATTTTGGGAAAAAATGTTTCATGCTTGGCTAACTTCTTTCTTCCTAATCCTCTTTACAAATCTCTTCCATTCACCAAAGGTGATTCATGTCTTAATGGTCAAAGTTCAGGTGAGGTGATTCTCTGTCTCTCTGACCCTCAGATTTGTCTCTTCTCTGACCCTATTTGACAATTACATCTTGTCTGCCTCTTCAGATATAGCAAACACCAATTAAGTTGCACTAACATATTCACCACACAATACTTACAGATAGTGAGACATAAATGATGGGGTTTTTTTTCTTCACAGTATTGTGAATTGAATCAGGTGCCTCAAGCTTACAGGGCCAGAACTCTATACCTGAGCGAGGACTACAGCTCAGAATGAGCAGTTTTCACAATGACTTTATTTTACTTATTTTGATTCACCACCAAACACTTTAAGAGAAAGATTTTTCTCTCTTTTTTATGAGAACTTAAATCATAGACATCACTCTTTGAAGCTAAAAAAAGACAGAAGCCTAAGATATTAAAAGATAAATCATAATCTTCAAGAGATTAATTCATAGGAAGAGGGAAAAGATTGGATCTAGATTTAAATCCTACTTACTCTGATTTATGGTCTGTATAAATGAGATCTTTGACAGTGAACCGTCCATCATTGTATTAGGCTTCTTATTCTCTGACTAAAACTCTGGTGTAGACTCATGGAAAAAATGCCAAGTTGCTCATTAAAAGTCAAAAAACAATCATGTCTTGGAAATATCATCATATATTATGCCTCACATAATTTGCTAGCTAGGGCACAACACAAGAGAAGCTGGGAGCAGGGCTTCCCTCTGACCGCAGCAGAGGGTATAAGAGCAATTCCTGTCCTTCTTCAAAACATGGAATACACAGGGCATGGGAAAGAAAGCCTCTTCTTCAACTTATAAAAGAATTAAAGTCCAAGAATCCCAAAGCTAGAGCAACTTAAGAACTAAGAAAACACTGAACATGTGAACCACATCTGAAGAAAGGAATTCTTCAATGGCTAAGAACGAGGCTACTTCCTTACATCCAAAACCTACAGCACCTCACCTATTATTCTTACAGAAACCATGTTTTTCTCAATCTGCTGCTTTTAAATGATTACTATTTAAAACAAAATGTCTGTTCTCAGGGAGCTGCCAAATTCTAGATTTTTTTTTAATGTGAAGGAATCTAGATAAGCAACACCCAGGTCTACTCACAGAAGTTTGGGTGAAATACGGTGAATTGTCGTTCTCATCCTCCAGTGAGATTGTTATTGTTCCTGTATTGAACAGACCAAAGGGCTGACCACCCATATCTCGAACTTCCATCACTAGCTTGTAAGTATCACATTTCTGTGAAGAAAAAATGAAAGAGAAAGAGAGAAGGAGAGGGAGAGAGAGACAGAAAAGAAAGAAAGAAAGAAGGAAGGAAGGAAGGAAGGAAGGAAGGAAGGAAG
>LOJH01022042.1:0-20050 GCA_001685095.1 Ellobius talpinus
ATTAACCAATGAAAGTAACACATAGACAGATGACCCTCCTCCATCATATAATATATCATGAGATTATATTAATCTATATCATAATATATCATGAGATATATTTGATATCATTGCTTAACATTTTTATTTATATTTATTTTCAGGGTTCAAAATAGGTGTATTGGCATCTCACTGTGGTTTTAACTTGAATTTCTATTTAGATGTTTTTGATGTTTCTAAGTGAGGTTCACGTATTCAGTCAGTGTTTTCAGGACTGGAAGAAACAGCCAGCCAGATTACACTGAACTGTATTTTTGTATATGGAAAAAACATTTATCTGTCAAGTTTGTGTATTTAAAATTTACCACAATTTTGGTTCCCTTGTTGTGGTGTTTCTTTATATTTTAATATACCCTGAGCCTGTGGCATTTAGGAATGGTGTCTGGCTGCCATTAACAGATCCCAACCGTGGAGGAGGCATAATTATACATAATTCACATAAAGGAATTCCAGATGTGGACAGCTTAGGGCTGGCAAGGTGGTTCCACAAAATCTTCAGGGACCATTTCTCTCTCTCTCTCTCTCTCTCTCTCTCTCTCTCTCTCTCTCTCTCTCATTACTTTCCAGACAGGAGAAAGACTTGGAAGATGGAAGAGACTCTTCCCATTTTTCCCTTATGGTGGGAGAAACTTACTCCCCTCTTTGTCTGTGCAGGTGCGCTCTCTCTCTCTCTCCCTCTCTCTCTCTCTCATTCTCTCGCTGAGCATGTCCATTCCACAAGTGTCATCCATTTTTTATTCTTTATTTTTGAGACAGGGTCATCCCACAGTCTGGAACTTACCAATTAGGCTAGCCTGGCTAGCCAGGGAACCACAGAGATGCACCTTTCTCTACTTCCCTAGCACTGGGATTATAACAAGCACCACTACGCCTAAGCACCTAAGCACCACCATACCTAACCTTTTTTTTATTTTAAATCTGTCATGCATGAGCCATGGGGATTGAGCTCAGGTCCTTGTGTTTGCAAGGTGAACACTTTACTGACTGAGACCTGAGCCTTGAATCCCTCCACCTTCCTCACTGTGATCCTGCTCAGGCTGTGGCTTATATTTATTACCCAGTACATTTGACTACTTTCTGCTTCTGGGGGATATCTAGGGATTTACTTATTTCATTAGGAAATAGCTAGGCCTGTTTACTTCCAGTGAAAACTCAGCTGGGAGAAGTATACTTCTTTAAAAAGTTCATTTGAAAACTGGAAGCATCCAATTAAAAAGTTGCAGGAGGGATGGTAGGAGCTGGATGTGGAGACACTGATTATGGGCAGCTGGATGACGAAGGAAGAGTTGAGAACAACTCGATGAGAGCCTGAGGCCAACTAGTGTGGGGACAGAGGGCTCTGTGCTGTTCCCAACATCTGACATCTTGAGTGTGTAGATTTGCTGATGGATAGTGCAGGGACCTGGTGGATTTTCCTGCCCACATCTCATGTTCTGCCTCTGTAGACATGTGTATTTTATACTCTTGAAAGCCTCCTTGGAAGACCAAGTGAAGCAAAATGCGAAGGCTCTGAGATCCTTGTGCTAGAACTGCTAGGTAAAATACAGTCCACCTAGTTAGATTTGAGTTTCAGATGCATAACAAACTTTTTAAAGTGGACACATGTTCTAGATTGTTCATGGAACATACTTATGCTCAAAAGTATCAATTGGTTATCTGAAATTTCAATGGACTAGCCAATGTGTATTTTCTTTGCTGAACTGGCCAATCTTGGAGCGTAAGTTCAGAGGGAGGCCCCGGCATAGCTGCTACAGTAGAATCCTTTTAAAGGAAGCAGTCTTGCACCATACAATAACAGAAACACCTGTGGGGTCCCTGAAGCTCTTCTGAAGCAAAGAAAAGTTTCTCCCCTCACAGCCTCTGATAAGCCAACTCAGAAACTCCTTTCCTTAGGGGATTGAAGGGACCGTATGGGTTATATGTTCCATAACCTGCTTGGCACATCCCTTGCCCACACAATCTATTTTTAGAGTATGTATCTCATGCTTGTTTTTGCCTTTCACCCTGGAGTTAGATTGGACAAGTTCAAGTTCACTCCAGCATCATGAATACAATGACATGACGGCGATATAAGCACAGTAGGCTTTCCCCAGTCAGTGGTCCTCAGAGTGTGGTTCCTGGATCAGTAGCATCATCATCACCTGGAAATGTAGACCCCTTGAAAGTGTACTGAAAGTCTACAGAAAGTCTGGGAGTGGCGCTCAGAGCTCTGTCTTCAACAAGTCCTTGGGTGTGTGCAATTAGGATGCATCCTAAGGTTGGAGATGCTTAAGAGAACAGTCTGTAGACTTATTCTATAATGGAACAGTTAGTAAATGGTGTAGGCTCTGTGGGTTATAGTCTTCTCTGAGTGACTAGCCTCTGCTGCTCTAGTCTAGTGGAAGAGAAGCCACAGACAAAATGTGAAAGAATGGCGTTGCTGTGTCATAGGATAGTGATAGGTCTCCAAAGAATGGGGAGCAGGGCTAGATTTGCCCTTCCTGAGGGGTTTTCTGGCCATCTGGCAATGAACGAAACCTGAACAGCTTCTCAGCCTGGTGAAGTAGCTTCTGTCCTCTGAGAGGCCCCTGGTCACCAGAAGCATCTTCCCGTCTGTAACTCTCATGTTTATGAATGAGACTATTCTTGCTGTTCTCTTTGGAATTTTTTTGTTTGTTTTAGTAATTGCTTTTGCTAAATATTTAAAAACATTCTGACAGTTTGATTAATACATGCAAGCAATGTACCTTGAACATATCCACCCCCGCTTCCAAAATCTCCATGAAACACCATTGTCTCAACTTCATCTCCTTTTTTCTTTTTTTAAATCCCACTGAGTCCACCTGTGCTTGAGGTGGGGTCATTCACTGGAATTTGGGCAACTCATCAGGGGTCACACCCCCAAAGAAAAGTGACACCCCCAGCAGCCATTAAGTGCCAATAGCTTCTCAGCTATAGATGGGACCTCACGAGTCCCTCCCTCATCCTTGATGAAATGTTGCTTGGATTGATAGGCCTTGTGTAGACACCCAAGATTGCCGTGAATTTGTGAGTGCATGGTCCTGTCATGTCCAGGGGACAGTATCTCACCACTATCCTCCCGGTTCTGTAGATCTCACGTTTCCCCCCTCTTCTGTGATATTCCCTGAGTTTTAAGGTTGATATAGATGTCCCATTTAGGGCTAAAAAGTCAGCAGTCACTTATTCTAAATGCTTTAATTAGTTAAGAGTTTCTGCATTAACTACTCCCCCCGCCCAACAAACAAACAAACAAACAAACAAACAAACACAAACAATCTTCTCTGGCAAAGCTTGAAAGCAACGCCAATCTTTGGGTATAAATATAAATATTTAGAAGGTGATTTGAGAGCATTTTCATGTAGCAAACACCAATGGTAGACTCCCTCATCTCAAGACCTCCCCAGTCATGCAATTTTGTTCAGGTTTAGAATATGAGGCATGATACTCTACTCTTGTGGACTAGGCCTCAAATCCATTCCCAAAGCATTTATTACTTCAATAATCTTCATGCCACGATTTCACCAGTGGACACATTCTGCCTGTCAGGTTGGTCTCGTCACATGCAGGATCCATTGCTGGGTAAGACCATTGAGGACTTTTCTTCTTCACTGACCTGCATCCCACCTTCTGGCACTAGCGAAACCAGTCAGTAGGGAGACCATTTCCAGACAGGTGTGCTGGCACGTCTGTAATCTCAGCACTCGGGAAGCAGAGGCAAGCAGATCTCTGTGTTCAAGGCCAATCTGGTCTCTAGGACAGCCAGTGCTACACAGAGAAACAGTATCTCCAAAAACTGAAAAGGAAAACATGAAAAGAAAAAAACCAATCTTTTTGTCTATGTCTTGCAATCGAAGCAGAATGTATCTTCAGCAATAGGGTTTTACACTCAAGTTTTCATCGGTAACCAAGAGCAATGACCACAGCCTGTGCTGTTTTGGGGGCTCCTGGGGCCTCCTTGACCTTGACACATTTTAATAGCCCATTTCTTCTGGGATAGCTTTGTTCATTTATGCACTCACCCACTAGAAATTTGCTTCTGTGTACCTTGGTGCTACCCTTCGCTAGCCCCTTTATGCTTCCATTATTTTAGAAGATGCATTCACACATTTTCTCCTCCACCTTCAAACACACCTGCCTGTCTTCTTCTCTCCGAGTGGGTAGCATTGCTTTCTGTCTCATAGAAAACAGAAGAGAATTTATGTGGGCTGCCATTGCTGTACTTCGGAACCGACCCATGTCTATATCCAAGTCTTCCCCTCACCATGGGTGACCGGATGTTGTATCAATCTATACCCTTCTACGTCTGTGATGAATCTCATTTCTTGTGCTCACTAAGGACACTGTTGTAGGTGCACAGAATCCAGCAAGAATCATCTGTATCCTACCCCAATTGCTTGTATCATCACTCGGTCCCACAGCTCGCGGAGTCAACCATGCTTTAATTTCTCCTGTGTTACTTTCTAGTGGCCCTCTCATCTCTCTGCTCCTTTGACAGGGCGACTCTCAAATGGCTGTCCCTACTCATGTCTCACGGTCTCTTGCTTCTCTCTTGTCTTGAGCCTATCAGGCTTTTGTCTCCACCATCTTGTTCTCGGAAGCAGCTTGCGTCACCTGTGACCTCTGAGCTGATTAGCCCGTGGTCAACGTGCAATGCTCAGTGTTCTAGACCTGCGGCAGCACGTGGCATGCAGTGGCATGTGGCATAGTCAAACCCCACTCCTTCATGAGATGCGCTCCTCACTCGCAGGCACATCCCTTTCTTGATTCTCTTCTGTCCTCCAGGATATTCCTAGTCACTTTCATTTATGGATTCCTCCTAGTCTCCTGCTTCTTCCTTATTTCTTGGTTTCTTCTCATCTCTCCCTTCTCTAAATGTTGGGATTCCGTCTTGTTTCTTCCACCATTTACAGTGTTCCACCTATCGATGTTGGAGTTTTTCTGATTTCAGCTCTATGGAACTCTCCACTCCTTTATTAACTATGGTCTGGATAACTTCTGTATACAGTTATCTCAATCTATGCTTCTAATCAGAGTGTTTAGTATGTATTCATACAAAAATAGTTAACAACTACTACCTACCTCTCCTTCTTCAGGTTTTTGAGACAAGGTTTCTCTGTGTAGCCCTGGCTTTCCTAGAACTCACTCTGTAGACCAGGCTGGCCTCAAACTCAGAGATTCACCTGCCTCTGCCTCCTCAGTGCTGGGATTAAAGGCATGTGCCACTGCTGCCCAGCTCCTATTCAACTTCTTACTCAGATATTTGTATGGAGTTTTAATAGCACCTAAAACTTAAAATGAAGCTAATTTTTTTTCCACCAACCTCACCAGACTTATTTTCTTTCCCCCAACTCCTAAGTGACAGCTTCATCTTTACAATGGGATGAAGCCTTTGTAGCTGCAGAGGAGAGACCCTTTCCTCTGTCCTCTATGGGTACAAAAGAAACAGACAGGAGGAAAACAATGTATGTGTTTATTACATGCGTGGGCTACACTATAGGAAATAAATACTAGGAGGCATATAAGCTTGTTTCTCCCAGTGCAATGTGGAGGCAATTTATGGCAGAGTGAGTGACTTCTGGGAAAGATGAATGGGCCCGCAAGAGAATAGGTGATGGCCTGTCACAGGTCTGGGCATGACGCTTACCTGTCCTCTTTTGCTTGCTGGTTTTATCTTCCCTGGTGATGGCAGAATTCATGACAATTGAGCTCCTTTTGGAGGTTCTGTCTGGAGACAGATAAGAGAAGTTCAGCAGGGTGGGGGTGGCACATGTCTCTAAACCCAGCTCTCGGGACGCAGAGGCAGGAGGATCTCTGAGTTCGAGGACAGCCTGGACTATAGAATGAGTTCCAAGATGGGGGGAAAAAGTAGTTCAGAGAAAGCCCCCTCCTGCACTTCTCTATGTTTGAAGTCTCAAGTAATATTTTGGGGTGACATTTCTTTCCTAAACTCCTTTATTTCTGACATTGGAAACTCTCTGGAAGTTCTGCACATTAGAAGTTAAGATGGAGTCTGTGGAGAGAAAGCAGGTTGGAGGCTGAGTGCTGAGGCTGGGAATGGGCCAGCCTGACTGTGCAGCTGGGTCTGCTTCAGGAAGTGGTACTGCAGGTGGGTTCCCAGCCAGAGGAGAATTCTCTATGGTGCAAGCAAACTGTTTACATAGAGGCATTTCTATGGAAACAAAGGTTAATGTTTGGAGCAATCTGTACTTTCTCAGTCTGTAGTGCAGCCAGCTGAGAGATTTCTAGATGCTGGGCTCCAAGCATCTAGAAATTGGAATAAGGGAAGGCGGGGACAATCGGAAAAACTTCCCTGGTGCACTATCTGAGCAGCCTGGACATCAGCAGGCCCAAAGCTGGCCCATCATAATTTGTGTTGATTCCTGAAACCTGCATCAAATTGTTCAGCTTCAGCTTCCGTTGCTCCAAGAAAGGGTAGTTTTATTTTCGGTAATTTCAAGCCAGAGGTGTGTGTGGGGGGAAATACTAGTTTGAAGGATCATTGTGGAAGCTGGAAGAATTAAGGGTCTTATCCTGTTTTAGCATAAATTAGATCTCTAGAAATAATGTGTTAGTATTTTTATTTTTACATGTGACTCATGGGGTCAGGGGGAAGAATTAAATATGGGTGCCTTGTATTTTTTCCCTAACATAGATTTTCTCTTGATCATCTCTCTCATTTATTTTTATTACAGACAATCACAATAGACTGCTCTTTGAAAAACAACTTTATTCTCATTAAACTTGGCTTGATTACTTATGATACATAAGTGCTACAATACTGATAATCGGCTGCAGGGACTGTTATTGCTGCAACTTAGAAAACTCTCTCTCTCTCTCTCTCTCTCTGTGTGTGTGTGTGTGTATGTGTGTGTGATATTTCCCTGTGTGTGAACATGCAAAAGTATGTCATGGTACATGCATGGAGGTCCAAGGATGACTTCAGGTGTCAATCATTGCTTTCCACTTTGTTTGAGACAGGGTCCCTTGTTGTTCAATGCCATGTATACCAGGTGATCTGGCCAACAAGCTTCCAGGGATTTTCCTGTCTCTCTCTCCCTTCTTATTGCGAGAGTATTGGGATTACAGATGTATGTGTGTATATGGCTTTATGTAGGTTCTGGGGATTTGAACTTAGTTCTTCATGCTTGTATGACAATCACGTTATCCATCAAGTATCTCTGAGTCCTTTTGCAATTTGTTACAAAGATTACAGACTATGCTTTTAAACCCCACTGAGGCTAGGAAGCCAGGTCTAGGACTCTTCAAATTTTACCTATACAACTCTAGATTTGGGGGAGTGCCTGTTTTCTTGAGGTTCCTTGTAATATCTGAGTTTTCTCAGCCTGCTAGGAAGTAACAATCATTCCTTACCCACTTGTTAAGGAACCATACAAACTGAGTATTTGAGGAAGCAGAAGGACATTTTTGGCCACAAACTTCTGGAATGGTTCCTTAAAATTGTCTGCTCTATCAGAGGATGATTATGTTCTAGTCAAAACCTTACTAATATAGCTATTTCCAGTCGCATATTAGGACAGCAGACTCACATTGAACTCATATAAGTTAATATATTGCTGTAAAACAAGGGCTCAGACTGATAGTCCCACAGTCCTGGAGAGAAAAGATAAAGAGGGAAATCAAATGTCTCAATTCTGGGCCAAAACCATCCTTCACGCTGCTATAACTCACCTGCAGCCCTAAAGGAAAATGTTTCTTTAAGCCTGGGAAACAAACCGGAAAGAGAACCAGCAGTTCTTCAAGCAAAAGTCTCACAAAAATTCCCAGCCCTTTGTTCATTGAGTTCCATGTAGTTCTCCTTCTGCTGGATGTTGGGTTGGCAGGTTTGTGAGTTGCTTTCTGTTAAAATTTTGAAAATTCTTACTCAGCTCAATGGTGTGATCTTAAAGAGACCAGAACCTGACATTCCAGGGTCCTTGTCAGAGTATTTTCCATGGCTGTCTCTAAAGAATGGCAAATGCCATCAGAAAGGAATCAAAACCATACCTGGATGATAAGCAACCAGAATGGCCATAATTAAAGATCTCATAAGAGTCCATTGTGATTATCCAGCCACAGGGTCATTTGGCTGTTTGGCCCACAACCTTTTAACATATCTAACCGTTAGGTTTCTGGTACTTTCAGGTCAAGTTTTGAAATTTTTTTGTTATCATATCAGCAACATACATGGAAATATAATTTAAAGAAATTACAATCACATTTGTCTATCTATCTATCTATCTATCTATCTATCTATCTATCTATCTATCTATGATACAGCTTCTCATGTAATTTTTCACTCTTACAGGATGAGATGGGCTATTTGGGTTTCCCAGGAGAACCCCAAGTTATTTCAAGATCAAGAGAGAACTTAACTTAGAATTTGATTTTAGGAAACCTGTTGTAAATGTCAAAAGGGTTTCTAAAGTCAGAGGTCCCTGAATCTTTAACTAGAGCAACTTGATTGACTTAATTTGGACTTCAAGGTCAAATATAGAATTGTATAGTTATTGGAGAAAGCCTTAGTCAGTTGATAGAAATAAGTCTTTTTTAAATAATCAGACTTGATAAAGGATATCATGAATCACAGAAAATCACCACCACCGTCATCACCACAATTATTACCACCATCACCATCAGCAACCACCACCACTAACAACACCCACCACTACTACCATCGTCAGCAGCAGCACCACCACCACCAGCAACCACCACCACCATCATCATCATTTTCGAGATAAAGTGTCACACTGTAGCCCATGCTGGTCGAGAACTCACTATGTAGCCCAGGCTGATCTCACACTTACGGTAACTCTCATGACTGAGGCTCTAAAGCGCTGGGATTGTAGATATGGGCTACTACAGCCGCTAGAAAATTATTTTGATAGGACACACATAAAAATTTCAGTCAGACCACTCAAAGGTGAAAGAGAAAGAAAAATATTTGTGCTGTCTATAAGAGTTTTCATTTTATAGAGAATACTAAATTCTAATAGTTTTAAAAACCCTAATGCTCAGTGAAAATATGGGAAACAGCTTGAAAATGTCATATATCAGCATCTTATGAATATTCATTTCATAATTTCTAGAGATACATGCTTTATCATAGGACAATTTTTCTTTATTAATGATGCAAATATCTGTAGCTCCTTTGCAATAAGCCAGAAGTAGAAAAGTGCAGCCCTTTGTTTAGCAATTAATGTTAGAGAATTTCATTACTTTCGGAAATGATGTCAATATCTGATGGATATCTCTCAATTAATTGAACTTAACAAAACTTCGAGGGTGTGGTTGCCAAAGAGATTTGGCAAAAATATCAGCAAGCATGAGACATAATTATCCTAGAGCCATTCACCTGAAAACTTTTATCCACTTACATCTTATTTGATTTATTTGTTCTTAACAACATGCTTGGATTACTTATGAGTGCTATTTTCTCATTAGTGACTTTCATAGCTCATTCCCTGGGCAAGGGCCCTGCAGGTAAACACACAGGTTTTTCTCTCACAGCCCAGAGATACCAACAATAGTGAACTCTCCTGATTTACACAAGTCATGTGAACCTGGAAAGTATTGGGGTGAGTTCCTTTATTCCAGCAATTATAAGCTTATTATTTTAAGCAGATTTGAATTAAATAGCATACACAACTATACACACACACACACACACTGACATAAACATGCACTCACCAAGAAGCATAAGATGTCGGCGTTTCTTTTTTTAGCCATGAAACAAGTCAATATAAAACACTTATTTATAAGGATAGTTGGATCCAATTTGTGGTTTTGGAAAGGGCACAAATTAAGAGAGCGTGGCTAAAGGTCTTTACTAGCATTGGGTCAATAAGGCTTTTATTTGTTACTTTACAAATAATTCTAATCCTCCCTTCCTTGTAGAATTATCTCCCTGAAGTTTGCAAATGGAATACAGTTTTAGATAAGATGGGGTACGTCTTTTAAATTTCACGAGCATGAAGAACGCAGGTTTCCACAAGGAGTTTTGAGGACGTGTTGCCTACTAGATATCCAAGGTGTTAAATATTTACATTTTTCTTATTTTTCTTAAGCGCTGGACACTTTAGTTTCCAATAGCTTGAATTTCTTATTTTATAATTTCTGCAAGCCTTTTGAGTGAGTAGATGAGGTTGGAGGATGACTTGGAATTGCTTCTAGAAGCACATTCCTTTAAAGACTCAGTTTGTGAGATAAGAGCAATTATTTTTAGTTCTCCAAAGAATTTGCTTGCAGCCCGAAATGATACCAAGGATCAGATCCTTTTATCCAATTGTGTTATCTTTACTTTGTTCCTTAATATTAGGGTGCACATTTCCAAATAAGATGGAAATCAAAATATTTCTCTATTCTAGGGTTATATAGCTGTTCTTCTTTGGAATGTTCCCATAAACGACTTTCGTTCTTTCTGTGTGCATAGTTCTACACTTTGGTTTGAATTCAGAGGAGGGGAACCCAGGGATCTGAGAGTGCTGTAGGGTAAAGGGACAGAGAATGAAAGAGGGCAGAGAAAGTGGGTTTGAAGGATTTTAAACTTAGTTCTAAGTCAGGTCTTTTTTTTTTTCTCTTGCTAAGAGCATCTCTAAGACCAGCCCTTATCTTCCTTTTGTGCCCCCTTTTCAAGGTGATCGTCCCACCAGGGCTCCTAAGATATCTCTAAAACTTGTTTTAAAACATAGTAAAGTTATTTATTTTAGACATGACTCAAAATAATTAAGTCTTTTCATGGAAACACTAGGAGGAACTTCCCAGATTTAGAATACAATGGCTGTAAAGTGCATTTCCTAAAGAGGGTGCAGATGCCACAGCCCCATGGTCCAAAGTGTAGATAGATTAAGAAGTCGTAAGCCTTCGCCACCACTGGGGGCTAATAAGTGTGTTTATGAAAACCGACTTTGGTCTCTGCTGGAATGTGGGGCAATACTGGTCACTCACCCACTGATCTGTCACGCTGGCCAGGTGGTACTGAGATAGGAGGATCACAGCACTAACCATGAAACACAGAGAGGAGATAAAAGGCCCTGTAGACGAGACTTCATTGGAAGACCAGCTCCCCGCAGAGCTGGCATGATGGGGCAGAGAGAATGTTGCATGTCATTTTATATCTTGGGTTCCTTTCCTATTTGACTAACTGCTGAGGCAGCTGACTTGTGTCTTTAGCTGGCAGAGACCATGACGAGTGGCCTCACTTGTCAAATAGCCAAGTTTTCAGAATATAAAACAGGACGCAAAAAGAACTCCATCCAGTTTTTGCCTAGTGGGACTGTCTTCCTTACTTTCCTATGCCTGTGACCAAACACCATGACCAATGCAATGTGTAGAAGAAAGAGTTTATTGGAGGCTTGCTATTTCACAGGGTTAGAGTCCATGACCATCATGGCGGGGATGTAGCAGCAGGCGGGCGGGCAGGCATGGCACCCATGTAATCCCATGGGGGCCATTTTCATTCAAAGCCCCACAGGGAACTGCCACAAAATTGGTAAGACATTGGTTGGGTGAGGACCATAAGCTCCATTCCATAGCTTATAGCAGTGGACCTGAGTGACAGGTGCCTGTTTTTTTTGCTTTCATTTCTCTATGACATGTGGTGTGGATCATAGTTACAGGAAAACTAGGATTACCTGTGTGAGGAAAGGAAAATTAGAACCTTCACATGCTTGAAGCCCTGAAGTGCCTACACCAGGAGTTGAACCCATACAAATGCCTTCTTCTGCTAATCTAAATTTGTAAGGAAGGAAGATAAGGAGACTCATAGCATCCTTAGCTGATGGGTTGTATGATGGAGATCCAGGTGACCAAGCTCATAAAATGTCTTAGTTTTTGCTTCAAAGGGATGAGAACGATAGAACCTCCCACCTCCACTGTCATAACTGTAGGGTGTGAAGATGTTCTAGCTACCATGCTGTGTCATCGCTCTCCAGAACCTTTCCCTTCTTGACCATGAACTCTAGGGTCAGACTGCCTGAATTCCATTCCTAACCCCATCCTTCACTGATGTGGGATGTCCTTCTGTATATGTGTTGCTTTCATTGGCTAATGAATAAAGCTGTTTTGGCCAGAGTAAAGCCAGGGGGAAATCTGAATATATATATTATTTAACAATAACAACAATATGTGTATATATATATATATATATAGAGAGAGAGAGAGAGAGAGAGTAGGTGGAGTCAAGCAGACACCAGCCAGTCAGTCACTAAGGAAACAAGATATATAGAAAATGAGCTAATGGCATGGCCACGTGGCAATACATAGACTAATAGAAATGGGTTATTTAAGATGCAAGTGCTAGCTAGGAATATGCCTGAGCCATTGGCCAAGCAGAGTTGTCATTAATACAGTTTCTGTGTGATTACTAAGATCTGGGTGGCCGGGGAAACAAAAGCACAGTCTCTGTTTACACTCCCTACTCCCCAGCTAGTGACTATGGCCAAGTAAGAAAACTTTCTCATGTCTCAATTTCTTCATCTTTGGAATATGTAAAAAGAATCCATTTTGCAGGGCTAAGGAGATGACTCAGCCAAGAAGATGCCTGCTGTGCCAATATTCATATTTCTAGCATCCTTGTAAAAGCATCATAGGCGGTGAATGTCTGTAATCCTAATCCTGGGGGCCTGAAGTGGGAGCAGAGATAAGTGGACCCCTGGAGCCCACTGATCAGACAGCCTAGCTGAATGAATGGACTCCAGGTTCAGTGAGAGACCTTATGTTAAACAATAATATGAAGAGTGATCAATGAAGATACATAATGTTTGATCTTCACATGTATCCCATACTCCAACATGCACATGTGCACACACCCATGTGAATACATAATATATGTTTCATCTATATACACATATAGATAAAAATGAAATAGTACCCATTTTACAATATAGTTAAGAGTTAAATGAATATATAAGGAGAACGTGAGGAACAGTGCCCAGCAATAGAATTTGCTGCTGTTGTTTTCCTTCCAAGAGGTAATACTTTCATGGCTGTCCAGTTAGCTACTGGTTGTGGCATTGAAAAATACATCTTCTTTGCCCTCTCTGGACGACAGCATCATGAAGCATTTCCAGTAATTCTTGGGGCACATAGTGCAACCCAGAAGAGTATACAGGCCTAAGGAAACTCCCATTTCTTTTTTTTTGTAGATAACTGAGTAGGCGGTTGTGTTGGATAATTTTATGTCAACTTGACAGAAGTTCAAGTCATCTGAGAGGAGGGAACCTCAAGAAAATGTCTCCATAGGATTGGGCTGTAGGCAAGCTTGTAGGGAATTTTCTTAACTAGTGATCAGTGAGGGAGGGCCCAGCCCATTGTGGGTGGCACCATCGCTCTGCTGGTGGTACTGGATTCTATAAGAAAGCAGGCTGAACAAGACATGAAGAGCAAGTCAGTGAGCAGCACCCTCCATGGCCTCTGCATCAGCTTCTGCCTCCAGCTTCCTGTCCTGTTTGAGTTCCTATCCTAACTTCATTCATGATCAACATCAATATGGAAGTGTGAGCCTCAAATAAACACTTTCCTCCCCACCACGCTTTTGGCCATGGTATTTCATCTCAGCAATAGACACCCTGACTAAGACAGTGGTCCAGGGTTTGGTTCTTGCTTCTGCCAGGTAAGCCTGTGGTATTGCTGTCATCTTGGACAGTATTCGGTGGACAGTATACCTCACCTACGGTGAGGGTGGAGGGGCGTGGAATCAGGGTTAGAATTTGTAGAAAAGGGTAGGGTCTTCTCCCCAGGGCTGGCATTGCCCACTGGGAAATCCTGTCGCTGTCTTATACAGCTTGTTGAGACTCATGGATGTGCTAGGAGTCTACAATTTTATATTCTGGAATGGAGACGTCCCCAGAAATCCAGGCATTTCACTAAGGATGGAGAATAAAGCCCGATTCCTGGTGAGCTCTCCCAGCCCTTTCCCCCAATTCTCTTCCACTTTTCCTGCTCCGAGCCTTGTCCAGTCACGAGGCCAGCACTGCCCTCCTCACATGCGCCTTGAGCTTTCTCCTCTTTGGACTTTAAATAATGATAATGCTTTTTATTTTAACCACAACAATGATTACTTCCATTCTAGTATTTACCAAGACCCGGATGGTACCAGGCACATAATACTATTACAACCTACTTATATTGGCTTTCATTTCATAAGTATGCAGAGAAACTGAGATATCCTTGACCCAAGCCCAAGATTACTTGGCTTGTGAATGGGAAGCTGGGCCTCAGCTCTGAATAGCTTGACGCTGTAGTAGGAATAGGGTGGACCTACAAGGACCCTGCTTCATTCATTCTTTTGGCTCTAACAACATCAATGGAGATCTGCCAGGAGTAGTCTTCAAAAACTTAATTTTAATTATGCAATTATTTAACAATAAATTTGGATAACATTTAGTGGATGAAAATTTCCTAATCTTAAATTAATATAACAATCTGTTCTAAATCATCCTATTAGCACTAATACTTTTGACCGCTGCTCCCTTGGTTTGAAATCTGTGCACACTGGGTCTTAAGTGGAAGTGGGTCCCTTTCCTTATCCATTTGTTTCCTGCGAGGCAGTGAACACATTCTCTCTAGTGGCTGCCTAAGCTGTGGCTGTGGACTGGATCTCATGAGAGCAGGGCCCAGAGACTCTAGTGGGGATTCCATCTCAAGCTGAAGGCCATCAAGTCCCTTGCAAAGGGACAAGGGCCAGTGAGCCTCAAAAGCCCAGGGGAAATTACATTCTGCGGGGCACACACTGCCTGTGCACCCCAAGGTTTGTGTTGTGGTAGTCCTTGTACCAACAAGTGACCCCCAAATGTACTGATTTGTCATTAGCTTCTGATTCTGTGAGCCCCTGTTTCCATTGACCCCTGCTGGAGATTTATGGATGTGTGATTTAGGGGGGACAGAGCATGTAAGGTTCTTACTGAGAAGGCCGCTTTCTCAGGACTGTTCAGTGAGGACAGTTCATGAGTGTCTACATCTCAGCGACCTTTCTCCATATTCCAAAGATCTTCTGCACAGATGTCAGTATCACGCCCTCCCAAATCCCATCCAGATATTCCTTTAGCATGCTTGCCCTGGGCTTTCATGCTGCCAGACCCGGAGTTAGTAGAGAACATCACGAGGACCACAAAAAGTGACGTAACCACTGTCACAGGAGAGTTTTCAGCCTTTAGGGGAGAGGTAGAGACATAATCACACACGTGAAATAAAACTTCACTGGCAGTGAGAGCCATGGAGATGTTCTTTGCTTTGGGGCTTTGAACTGCTCAGGAGGGTCTTGGGGTGAAGAGGGAGGTCAGCACTCAAGGCAGAGGGCAGACCGGAGAAGGCTGTGGTTGCAGGTGGAGGTAGAATTTGGAAATTCAACCTCTCCCTTTCCTCTTCTCTCCCTCCCACTTCCTTCTCCCCTCTCCTCTCCCTTCTCCTTTCCTTCCTTCCCTCCCCTCCCCTCTTCTCCTCTCTTCTTGTCCCTCCCCCCTTCACTTTTATTTCTCCTTTTTCTCTTCCTTCTCCACTTTCTCGTCCTCCTTTTCTGTTTCTGAGATAGAATCCTATGTAGCCCAGGCTGGCCTGAAATTTATGCTCTTCAAATCTCTGTCTGCTGAATATCGAGATCACAGTCCACCACACTGCCTCCTCCTATTCCTTAAGTCAGTCAGTCAACAGTTACTGTTCTAGGGGGGTTGTGCCACTGTATCCTGGCTCCCAAGACCCTGAATCCTTACAGTGAGGCCCACATTTGGTTGCCTAGAACCTATGGTCCCCCTGTTGGCTCAAGAACTTTTTGAGTGCCCAGGCTATGAACCAGCTTCCTGTCATACCAGCTTCTTGTCACAGGGTGGCCAGGGGCTCCTGAATTTGGAGTTTGCATCTTGTATATTCACCTGGGGAGAATGAGGTAATCAAGGGGTGTGGTGAGCTTCACTCGGCAACTCCCAGCATTGCAGGTGTGTGTGTGTGTGTGTGTGTGTGTGTGTGTGTGTGTGTGTGTGTTAGGGCAGTGAAGAGAACATACTTGAAATTGAGAACCAATAGAACATAGCCTGGGCCCTATGCATCCCCAGTCTTTGCTAGGTGAGACTGGGAGCTTTCTTTATTGTACACCCTCCTTTCAAGCCCCTTGCCTAGCTCACAGAGGGCTCTGTGGGTATTTGAGTACACGTAGCAAAACTACGTCCATGTAGCAAATCCCTTGTGCTGTTTCTCATGGGCTGGGGTGGTGCAATTATGTGAGACAAGCTGCTGCAAGCGGCTCTTCTCCCTCACTGGGTTTTCCTTCTTGGTCTCCTGTGCTGTCTCTTCCTTCCGTCTTTCTTGTAGTGTATGACTGTCCTGGATCCTCAGTGATCACCGAGACTCTTCCCCCAGATGATTTCACCAAATCTCCCGTCTTTAAATACATGCCCAGGTGGCTCTCTCTAGCTCTGGCTGTTAGAGTCTTACAGCCAGTTTCTTATTTGATATCCCCCAACCCCTTTCAATGTTGTCTGTGTTGCAGATAGAGCCCGAGGCAGAGATTCTGATGCATGGGATTTATTGAGGGCAGGAGAGAAAGAAGGGCAGAGGGGAAGCAAGGTAGGGTGAGCGTACAAGCTAAACAAGGATCTAGTGCCATCATGTCTGGCCTTGGTCAGATCTCCTGGAGGGAGGTGGTCACGCAGCCTCTGAGGTACCCTCTAGTGGGGTGGCTGCCATTATTATGGTGGTTCTGTAGAGAGAGCTGCAGGACTTTCTTCAACTGGAGGTGGAGACAGCCTGCTGGAAGAAGGGAGTTGATAGAATGCTGAGAAATCTACCTTGTTGCTCTTCCCTGGCAAGCTTCTCCCTCTCTTCCTCCCCTCACCTCTGCTATCCAAGCAAAGAGCACACTGCTCTCCCGTTTGCTCAGATTTACCCAGAGATCACTCTTGATTCTGTTTTCCCTTACTTCACCCCTGTACTTGTTCCTTTAGGAATTCTGTTACATCTGCCTTTGAAGGTTATTTCATCTGCATGCGTCCTGTGTTTCCACTTAGGCCTCCTGTGATAATTTATCTTAATTGTCAGCTCGTGTGGAGTGAGGAGTTGGATTGGAGATGGGTAAAGCACACCTCCAAACTGTGTCTGTTATGGGGTTTCCAGAGACTGTTCGCTTAGGGGGATTCAGCTAATGAATGAGTTAATCCCTTGAAGGATTTGTAAAATGATATTGTGACAGGTAAAAGGAGGCCTAGTTGGAGGAAGTTTCTTGGGGTGGGGGGGTCCTTGGTCCCTTCCTGTAAGTCCGGGATACCATGATGTGAGCTACTTTGTTCTGCCACACCCTCATACCATGGCACCCTCACTGCGACGATGAGCGACCTCTGAGACCATGATCCTACAGAAACCCTTCCTTATCTTGTTCTTGTGATAGGGGCCGAATCCACTGCCTTAAGCGGTCAGGCAAGTGCTCTACCTGGAGATACATCTCCCACTTTTAAAGTTGTTTATGCTAGGCATTTTGTCACAGTGATGAGAAAACTAGCAAACCATTCCACTTGAAATTGCTAGTCCTAATATCCTATTTGATCCCAAAGTTTTTTTTTAATTGACAAATTTTGCCTATGTTTTTCATACAATATTTTGAAAAGTGCATGCATCATGGAATGGCTAATTGGGCTAATTAGCATGTATATTAACTCACAGACATTTGGAAGCTACTCTCTCAACTGTTTTTCAAGACCACAGTCCATTGTTACTTACGGTTCTGTGTTGTGTAAGAGATTCCCTGAGCAAGTGAAAGTTTGACCACTCCTCATCCCTGTACTGTTTGCTTCTTTGCTTCTCCTTCATCAGCAGCTGGGGAATACTTATGTGTGATAGCAAGCATGCTGTCCTTCTGGATACAGCTCGTCGGTTCCTTCTCATGGTTCTTGGGAGAGAAAGTCAGACTCTTCATCACGCCGGGTGTCAGTCCCCAACAATCTCTCGCCTCATCCTCCCCTGACTCCTTGGGCTATACCCAAGTAGGTTGTGACTCTTAGATTTGTGCTTGTTTTCTCTTCTGCCTGATCAGGAGGCAGTTGAGAGGAAGGAGCCATGAGCTTCCTTGTTTATGTGTAGCACTTAAGTTGATTTTCATGTATGTATTTAACTGTTCTCTGTCCTGTAAGGGAGCCTTTCCTCAGACACATGATCCGGTCGTTGACAGATCTCTCGCTCTGTCTTACTTTTTTCAGGGCACAGTTACTGTCTGAGACTGTGTTGCCCATTGATTTGTGTGGTTATCCTTCTGTCCTGACTCCCTGACATGTCAATTGAAACCGGGGACTTAATGTTTCTGGCTCACTAAGTGCAATGGTGAGCACATAGTAGGCTCAAGAATTTGTTGGCTAAACACCTGCTCTCTAGAGGAAACAAATGGAGGCAGAGCCGTGAGCACTGACAGTTCTCTGGAATCTAGGGGGACCCAGTCAAGGTTAACAAAGCTCCTTCCAGAAGGTTGGCTGTGGCTTAGAGGGGTTTCTGTCTCAACCCCCTTCTTATCAAAACTAGCAGAGCAGGAAATGAAACCCAGCTTCCTGCTAGTACCTCAGACCACCAGAAAAGATAGAGAACTCTGGGAAGTGTTGAGCTCACACAGAACAGATTCCTGGATTCTTTCAGACACCCTGTCCCTGGGACATGCTTCACTCCTCTTAAGAGCCCTCTCTGGACCAGATCCAAGGAGCCAGTGGTAAAGACAGTCAGCTTCTGGCTTGGTAGAGCCACAACTCTGATGGTGTGGAGCTGTGTGTTCAGGAGCATGCATCACTCAGTCATGTTCTGATGACAACTGAAGGAGGGGGGACAGGTTTTCCTTGATGGGGTAATGATGAGGGAAGGAACCCCCCTCCCCGTCAGAACTCTGGATTGTGTCTGAAGAGAAAGGGAGCCAGGAAGAAGCTTAACCAGGATGCATTGTACTTTGTGACCAGCTGGGTTGGTTCTCTGCATTTATTCTGTGCTGGGGGCCAGGGTGACCTGGCCCAGAGCTTCAGGTCAGGCTGAGGGCAGCACAGACTTCTGGGCCTACCAGGGCTTAGTTTCTTGGAAAGTGTTGGTGGAAAGCAGGGTTCAAGGGGCCCAACAACTGTGGGAGAGACTAGCTTCTCTCCCTCTTGGCTTTGGACCTCTATAGAGGGAAACTCAAATGCTCTTCGGTCCAGAGACAACCAAACCCTGAATCTTTATTTCCTTTATGAAAATTTGATTGAGGCCAGGTGGTCATGGCACACGCCTTTAATCCCATCACTTGGAAGGCAGGCAGATTTCAGAGAGTTCGAGGCCAGCCTGGTCTACAAAGTGAGTTTCAGGACAGCCAGGATGGTTACACAAAGAAACCCTGTCTTGAGAAACAAAAAACCAAAAAAATTGATTGATATTTTTCTATGTGTATATAACATGTTTTGGCCAAATCCACTTATCCAGATTCTCCCCCTACAGTCCCCCCACCAACCCCACTTCCATCTTCACCACCACTCTTCCCTTTCAATCTCATGTGTTCTCTGTTTTTAAATCTGTGAACTCTATTTCGTCCTTTGTGTAAGTATGTACATGGGGGTAGGGCCATCTACTGAGCCCAGGTTGGCTCTCAGGGACTGAACCCTTGAGGAACATTGACTCTTCCCCTCCCAGTAGCAATCAATAACCAATGGTTCTTCAGTTAAGGGTGGGGTTTCCTGGCTGTGTCCACACTGGGATTTTGTCTGGCTCCATCTTTTGCAGTCCTGTGCATGATGTCACGACTGTTGTGTGCTCATATGTGCAACTGCCAAGCTGTGTCCAGAAAACAGTTTTGCTGAAGTCATCCATTACCTCTGGCTCTTACCACCTTTCTGCCTACTCTTCTGCAATAACCCCTGAGCTTTGGGAGCAGGAGGTGTGTTAGAGACATCCCACTTAGGACTGAACACTCTGAAATTTCTTATTCTCTGCATCTTGACCAGCTGTGTGAGGTGGGATTTCCCTCTGTATACTGTGAATATGTTTTATTACCATTGGTCAATAAAGAAGCTGCTTTGGCCTATGGCAG
>LOJH01022043.1:5635-23942 GCA_001685095.1 Ellobius talpinus
TTGATGCCTGTGTTTGTAGTTCCTAATTCTATTTCCAGAAACCCTTCAGTTTCTGTTATCTTCATTATTTTAATTTCCATTTTCAGGTCTTGAACAGTTTTATTTATTTCCTTCAACTCTTTGTTTTTCTTTTTGGCTTTCTTTAAAAGTCATTAATGTCCTCCAATTTTTTATTAGTCTCTTCTTTGATTTTTTTAAAGGGATTTATTCACTTATTTTGTAAGAACTCTATCATCTTCCTAAAGCTGATTATTAATGCCTTTTCCTTGTGTTGCATCTTTATTGGAATATTTACCACAGTATTAGGCTGGTTGTAGGAGGGTTGGCTCTTATGGTAAAATTTTGCCCTGGTTGTTGTTGATTGTATTCTTATTCTACTGTCTAGGCATCTGGGATTGGTTTGATTATTGGTCTTTGTTCTGATTTCTGGGTTCATCTTTGTTTGGTGGGTTTTTTGTTCCTTGGTTTCTGTTTCCTCTGTGGTCTCCTAATCTGTGGTCTGTAGGTGAGCAGGGGATTTCCACTCCAAATGGAGATGGTTCACAGTGACATGTAGGGGAATGAGATTGGAGATGGAGTTGAGGTGCTCTGCACAAGGACAACCAACCTGGAGTTCTGGTGGCTTATTTGACCACTTATCGAAGAGGGTGTCTCTGCCAGAGTTTTCCACAAAGTGTGAGTGATTATAATACTTTGAAGGCCTGGCATTAAGATGATACCTAAATTAAATAAATAAGATAGCCACACAAATGAAGGTCAAGCAGAGACAGAACTCCTGCAGCAAACAGTTACAATAATGTTTGCAGAAGCAAAGAAATGAAACGATAGCCATGGCCATCACAACGGAGTGACCGAGAGGCACTCAAAGCAAATAACGACATGGACAGCAAAGAAAGCATCTTACTATCTTCCTGTTGAAGATGTTAGGGTGTTCCAAATAAAGTATATTGACATGCCTTAAATTTATAGTTTAGCAGCAACAGGGGAAAGTAGAAAAACTTAAAAGAATACCACACTTTTCCCTCTTTCAGTCATGGGGTTACTTCTGAATCTAGTGAAGTACAGAACTTTTGTTCTTCTCCCGAGTGTATTCATTCTCATTGCAGACTGCCAAGGAGTGACAGTTATGACAGTCCAGCTATGCAATACACAACTTCCAGTGTCATAATTTTGCAAGTACCGTCTGGTGTTACAGGCGCTTTTGCATCTGAAAATGACATTATAATCAGGTCATGGGTGCATAGGCAACCATAGATGAATGCTCTTTGGGTAAATGGTATAGGTTTTGTTCCAGAACTCCTATGTCTTTTCTGAAAAAAGTTAAAAAGTGTACAAACTTGATGAAAGGACCCAGCCTTTTTCACTTCTTTCTAAAAAGTGACTTTGTCCCAGTAAGAGATTAAAGGTCGCTGTGGCGTGGTAGCAGTTGTGGGTGTATTGATAAGAAGCAATGATAGAGGATACTCTTTAAATACAAAGCCAATGGTAAATTTGTTGCCACATTTCTATCCCATTCCATACAAATTTTGGCACAACATTCACATAGAATGTTCTTTAAAGTCATAATTGAAGTCATACAACATTTTTGAAGAAAACTATTTGATGGTTTCCATTCTTATTGGCAACAAACAGTCTAATATTTTAGATATGAACATCTATCAATTTTCACATGTGTTATCTTTTCTGTATCTCCCACTAACACTTTTCTAGTCCCATTTCTAGTTAGGTTACTTTCAGGCTACTGTAGCATTTGTGAATTTTTTTCTGTCAGAAGTTTCCTCAATGTCCCAGCATCTTTTCACATACTCAGCTTCTTTTTTTTTGTTCATGCTATTATTTTCAGATTCAGTTCACAAAACAATGACTATCATGTTCATTGTACTAGGCTTCACCTTATTTCTTTCTAAAGGGCTGTATTCTAATTAGATCTCTTTGTTTTCAAGAAAAGCAAAATTGTTTTGGGTGCAGCAATCATCCACATGATGTGTCCTGTTTCAGTTTTCTCAAGTTTTTCATTATTTTATAGTTGCAGCAAATGAGAATACCTATTATCAAGTTACTTTATGGCTATAAAATGATATTTAAAATAAAGAGCATACTATTATAATTTAAAGTGAGCTGGGCTACAGAAGCACAGTCTGAAAGTAATTAGTCAATCACAGTTATTGATGTTGCTAGCAGGACTCAAATTAGCGCCAACATTGACTGCTTCCTCTCTGACAACTGCTTTATGGGTATTAAGTGGAATGCAAAACAGCAAAGAGTTCAAAGGAATCCTGTCGTTCTTTCCTTCAAATGCAGCCTATGATCACTTTTATATATCTTTGCAGCTACTTATCTTCTGTTCTAGCTTGTTATATCGTTGATTCCAAGTCCTTGATTTTTCCTTACTTGTATCATATATAATATTTTATCAAATATCTTGCTGAGATTCAGGTAAAAGACTCCCACCATCTTTGCCTCATTAACTTCTTTCTACAGATTAGACACTTGATCAGACCACTCAGGGCCTTTGCATGTGATCACATACAATACCTGCAAATGGTATACTATAGGCTCCTCACTGAAGAAACCTGCATGCACTGTAGTTCTAATTAGAAATCTTAGCATCCTAAATAACAATTAATTGCACAAATACTTTGATTTTGATTTTTTTTGCAGTTGATATAGCACTTCTTTTTTTCTTTGTCCGTTCAGGTCTTAGGTCTGATGAAAAGAATCATGGTTTAGAATTTCACAACTGCATCTGATCCTCATCTTACTCACAAAATTCAGGATTATTTTACCATCTGGTCATTGGTGCCATTTAAAATGAAATGACTAAGGTAATACATCCAGTCCCTACGTGATTATGTTTCTGCTTGTTCAGTTCTTAACCTTCACCACCCAACCACCAATATATCTTGATAATACCTTTGTGACAGTCCATAATGTTGACCATGGTCCAGATGTACTATTCAATGTCTGAAAAATGCTAATGAGCTTTACAGAAAAAGCAAATGTGAATAGGCTGCTCCAAATATCTCACTAGTATAACCCTCACAACTTAAAAACTGGATGTAATTGCAGATTTCTCTTTTAAAAAGTTGTACCCCTGAGACTTGTCACCAAAAGAAATTTCAGAAACAAGAACTCACTCTTGAATTGGCCATTGACAAAAGAATTAAATATTCTAATTAGCTTATTTATTGTGTTTGTCCTTAACTATCTTGCATGAATTATTTCACAAATAGGGATAACCTTCTATTTGATCCAGATCTGCCATTTTTTCTTATACTGCTCTTCCTTCAAAAGCAATTTTATACTGACATTCAAAACATATTTCATATGTAGCCCATTATCCTAACCCCATTCACTATACATATTCTCTCTGTAAGCTCATTAATTACTATATAACTTTCGATTATTTTCTTTGAAACCCACAAACCACTTTTGCCTAGGCATTCTGAACTTGACTTTTCTCAGCACCGTTATGTTCACTATTTGTACTTTTTCGTGACATAATTATCTTGACTTCATCCATCATTCTATTTCAACTCAATGGTACCTTTCTATCTAGTGCTCAGTTCCCAAAAGTGAGAGTTGTAGGAATTTTCACTCCTTTCTCTAAATAAATTAACTACATCCACCTGACTATAAGGTTGTGAATTTTATAATTTACTTCTTCATCTTGAAGGTTCTCATATTATTGTTCTCATGTTATCACAAGATACATACTAAGTGTCATCACTGTTGATGGCTTTCTGATAGTCATCTGCACATAGCACCTTGAACAATCAATTTCATATAATCTCTAATAGTCTATCAATTGTACTCAATCATATGAAGCTGGAATTAAAGCTGCTTTCCTTTGACAATAACTTTTTTATTAAATATACTATAGATAATGCTTTGTATTATTATATGATTTTGTTGCACTAAGTAAGTCTTATAACATATTCATTTAATAACCTTTTTATGAGGGCTGACTAGGCCATGTATTTTTACTGTTAATGATATAAATTATTATATTAGAAAAACAGAGTTTCTTTATCTTAGTTCCTGCTATGTAGACACCATATGTCAATTGCCTTTACTTTCCTTCTTTACTTATGGGACAGCTTGACACATCTTCCAACAGTTATTTTAAAATCAGTCATGAGATTTCAGTTTATATCATGTAGGTGGTAGTTTGAAAATCAATTCCTAGTAACAGCTGATTATTTAGAATGTATTCATCAGTACATTATTAAGATAATTTAAACCAGAATTTTAAACCAAAAGTAACATAAAAGTCTACAATTGAAGAAAATACCTATAATGGCTGTTCTAGGTTGTCAGTTGACATACATAGAAAAAGAAAAACTTAATTAAGGAATTGCTTCTATCAGATTGGTCTGAGTATAGAAATATTTGTAGACCATTTTCTGTTTTTTTTGTTGTTTCTTTTATTATCTTTGATCTTTCTCTTTTATTGTTAAGATTATAATATAATTACACCATTTTCCCCTTCACCTAAACCTGCCCATATACAACTTGTTGCGTTCTTTCAAATTCATGTCCCATTTATACATTAATTATTGATACAGAATTATTAATATAAACTGCTCAGTCTCTATAATATGTCTTGTATATATATTTACTAGTTTGAATATAACTGACTAGTTACTATTGAATTTCTAATTGGTATGATCTTCGCTGAGGAAAACCCAGCATCCCTTGGTTGCCTACAGTGATTTGTTCAGCTTTGAGGCCTTCTTGGCTTTCTCCCATTCACTATACCTGTCCATTGATGATGTTCAAGTCATATTTGGGCAGTCATATTGGTAAGAATTTAAACATGTAGCTTCTGACATTATAAAGTGAATTGTTCTCATGACAAATTTCCTGGTCTTTTTATTTTACAGTTTTTCTTCTTCCTTTTCCACAATATTCACTGTACATTTTCCTGTAGCTATATCCACTGAAACTGAACTCCACAACTCACATTCTGATTGTTTATGGTTGTTTTATTATAGTATTCATTATGATTTCTGTCTGTTGCAAAGAGAAGTTTCCTTAATGAGGAGTGAATATTCTACTTTTCTGTGGCAATATTTAGAATGAAGTTAGGGGTTATACTCGGTTAGTAAAATGGTGATTATAATTTTTCCTTCAAGATCTATGATTTCACTAGGACTGGCTAGTTGGGTTTGTTTCCTACACCAGACATGAAGAGTCTTTAGTTGCAACAACAGAAATGCTGAATATCACAGTTATGTGTGTCACTCTTGCTTCCTTGATGTTACTGTGACATTCTGGTTACTGTAGTGATTTACAGGCATTGTAACTGGGCAAGGCTCTTGACTGATTCCCTCCTTTGGAGACTTCATTGATATTTTATAGTACCAAGAATGCCAGTCCCTTGGAAGGAATCAGTCAGCTCAGGGACTTTTGAGCCTTTTGTCTGAATTCCATGAATCAGCAATAGGTACTTAACTTTCACCTTTGTGGACAACCAAAATAATAACTATAAGCAGTATGTTCTGGGAGTCCCTTGGACAAACTTTACCTACCAACAACTCAAACTAGAGCTTTGCATGCTTAGTTTGGTTTTTATTTGTATACTTTATTATTTTTTTGAGACAGACTTTCTCTGTGTAGTCCTAGCTCTCCTAGAACAGGCTGGCCTTGAACTCACAGAGATCTGCCTGCTTCTGCCTCCCAAGTGCTGGAATTAAAGGCATGGGCCACCATAACTGGCTACAGTTTTGGGTTTTTATTAGGAGATCTTTGGCTTTTGTGTAATGTTTGTCAGTGAAAATGAGAAAAATGTGTGTGTGTGTACATGTATTATAATTTTTAGGTAAATACTTAATATTGGGACTCTATGACTATTTCTGACATCTTTCTTGTTATTTGAATCCCCTTCCTCCTTCTTTTGTATTCATCTCCTTCCTCCTCCCTAATTAGAGGCCCATTTTCCCATTTCTCCAATCATTTTACATGTATCTTAATGTGTTAATATTTTGGAACATTTTCATGATTAATGATTGTTTTGTTGGGTTCAGTCCATAGTCATGCAGGCTTGTGATCCTCCTTTGTCTCTGTTTCAGTTCCTGTCTCCAGGTTCCTGCCTTGACTACCTGCTTTGGTTCCCTTTGATGTTGGAACTTAAGACATAAATCAAAGTAAGCCTTTTGTTATGTAAGTTGGGTTTTGTCAGTGTTTCATATTGGCAACAGAAAAAGGAAAAACCTGAAAACTTTTTGAATATTATAAATATTTTTATTGAAATATTTATAGTTAAATTATATTTCAAGTAAAATATTATTTTATCTGAAATCATACATTTGTTCCTTATTTTTGAAAAATATAGATTTTTTTCTAACATTGATGTGGAACACAAAGTCCTATTTCTAGTATCTTTATTTCTTTCTATAAATCATTGTTCAGAACCTTGAGCCAATTTACTATTAGTTTCATTGATCTTTCCCACTGATATTACAAGACTGTAAAGAATTTTGTTAAAAGCTTTCTGAACATCTAAGTTTGAAATCCACTTTAACTCCCTTTCCACATTTGTCTACCTGGAGTGAAGTCCCTGAAGAATTTCACAAAAGTAGTGAGTGATTCCTTTTATTCTCCAAATGTGTGCTGTCTGCTCTTAATCAAGCTGAGCTTTTCAAAGTCATTCTCCTTAGATGTCTAAAAATAGTTTCTTTAAGTTTCCAACATAACCGAGTTAAAAGAAACTAAAATACAAGAGAGTGATTCTAAGACTGCTTTCTGTTAATATTTTGGTTTGCTCACTAATCTGAAAGGATGGTATTTTAATAGAAAATATTAAATATTGCTTATCTTTTTTAATTTGAAAGATACTCTCATGGATCTTTGACTTGGTTACTATACTTTTCTATTTTTAATAGCTATCAATGAAAAACTGATTTCTTTTATTAGAATGACCAATTTCTTGCCTAAATTCTAAATTCTGACAGACATTATAAATGGATGTTAGAGAAACATCTATATTTGTTACATTTATTTTAATATGCTACTGCTGCTTCATGAGAATTTGTTACAAATCTCCTCTAATTATTAGATATACAGTCGCAGAATCCTATAATTTTTTGTGAAATATCTGATAAAGATATCAGACTCTTATCTTCTTGCTTGAGATAAATGTACAAAGAGCATGAATGATTTAAGCCTCAGTTTCCCCACAGAAGCAGAGGCAATCTAAGAAAATAAAACTTCAGAAAATAGAGCAGGATGAAGACGATAAGATTGAGATGAATGCTGGTCTTCAAAACCAATAGTTTCATAGTCACATTGTATATAATGCATTTATGAGATTTTGTACCCATGCTGTCATATGTTTTTCTTATTTTTGTCCATCTTGGAATTAGTCTGATTATACTTAGGCAGCCTTGCTGATAATCTCTGCCCAAGATTACTTGAACATATTTAACAAATTGTGTAAGTAAAATGAGATTTCTGTTGCATTTGTATTGTCAAATAACTCTATAGCTTTATGATGATGATCCCTTTTTCTTTCAAATCTGATGGTGACTTTCAAATTGCAAATTTCATTTAATAGTTACTTTTATGTTGAAAAGTTTGAGCCCTTCTGAGGCAGGGGAATAGTACAAGCATAGCAAGTGCATGAAAACCCACAATGAATAAGCAAAATTGACCAAAACAACCTGTTAGTGGACCAAAAGCAAGGTAACTAATGACAGACACTCCTAGCCATTCACAACACACCAGCAGTGACCACCAGTTTCAAAAGTACCAATCAAAAACATTCCTGCAGCAGCTTAATTTCCCTAACCCCATAATCCCCCCCAATGAAGCCTTTACAATAAAGAACCTTTTCATTGGAATCTCTCAGAGTCTGTGTCATTGCCTCAACATCTGCATCTTCTTACCCCATCCCCCCCAGGGAGATGGGAATCTCACAAAAGGCATCAGCAAGAAGCCCACAACACTCTTCATTTTTCTTAAAGCCAGTGGTAAGGAACTAAGTCTTGGGAACAAGTCTGAAAATTTTACCAACAGAAACAGTCATCTGGGCTTCAGATGATACATATACTTGTTAAAATTGGACATAAAATACTGTACCAATAATAGATCTTGCTGAATTCTTATGTAAACATTATATAATAAGTATGTTATAGCTGATTAAGTATCTATCATATTTATACAATGTGTAATATTTCTCATAAGTATAAAACTTTTATGATGCTTATTGTATAATAAATAAATATATACAAATTACCAATTTTCACTTAATCTTACTGTGATAAATTTAGATAAATAGAATTTAAATTTAGTCATATGCCTCATAGATAAGAGTAATATTATATATTTGTGATATATATATAATATTTCCTTGATTCTGTTATAAAATGTAAGCGGAGACTGCTCACTCCTTTGCTGGCTGCCTGGACCCAAACAATCACAGAGAAACTATATTAACTATAACACTGCTTGGCCAATGGCTTAGGCATATTCCGAGCTAGTGCTTATAAGCTTATAATCTTAAATTAACCCATTTCTATTAATCTATGTATCACCACAAGGTTGTGGCCTACAGGTCAGATAAGGTTATAGCATCTTTCTCCTTGGGCCGCTCCATGGCACCTTCCTGACTCTGCCTATTCTTTTTATATATTTCTGTTCTGATTTCCTGCCTGGCTTTACTCTGCTAAGCCATTGACAAAAACAGCTTTACTCATCAACCAATAAAGCAACACATATACAGAAAAATATCCCACATCAATAAAATTCTACTGTTTTTTCTCCTTTAACTTTTAACAGCTCAACTTAAAGTTTGTGCTTGCCCATCAATTTTCCTAGTTCCTAAATTTACATTTAAAAAACATAGTCAATGAGTTACTACCCATTTATTGATTAAGAACTCTTATCTCACAGTCAGAAAAAAGAACATCTAGTTAACAAATCTGTTTCTTTCACAAGTCTGCTGACAATCTATCTGCTAGGTTGAAAGAGTTTTTAATTCATGTCTGTAATTCCATAGGCTAATTCTTGACATAAAATAAAATAAAAATGAAGAAGTAAGGCAACTAGGATGGGAGAAATTAGAATTACTTTATTTCACAAAATGCTGGTAGTACCTGAAGGAGTCCAATGTCACGTAATAGATACAAAGTTTCTGAAAATATTTTGGACAAAACTCAAAACAAACAAACAAACAAAAAAACAAAATAAACCAATATATGACTTAAGGAATGAAGTAACCAAGCAGATATAGAATTTCTAAAATATTTCATACAGATCTCAAATAATGTATATGGACTTTAAGAAGCAAAGTAAAAACATGAGAGTAGATTACCAGCTGGCAGTCAAGGTCAGCAGGGGTGCACTTATTGAGCAAGTCCAAGGACTTGGTGTCAATGTTGAATACTGCAGGTGAGAGAAGCAGATAAGTACATGGAAAGATATGCAACATGCTCCTAGAGAGAAGAGAGCACAGAAAATTAGTCCCATGTAAACTAGAAAACAATTGCAAAGACAGCACACTGTAATACCTAAACTATCAACAATAAGTTTAAATATAGTTAAGTTAATATTGGTCAAAGAGATTGTCAGTCTAGGTAATTAATAAGCAAGTTGTCATTATAAATTTAGTGATGTGCCTTTAAGTTATCTAACCAAGCAGAACTGAATATGACAATTTTACATCAAATGATATTAATATCAACACTAATTGTTTAATAATTTATTAAGTCTCAGGATGGTTTCATTCTCTAGTCTTCCAGGTTAATTGCAAAAATGTCATGATTTAGATGAGCTGACAGTAACACAGTTTTGGAGTAATGATATGCTATGTAATGTGCAAAGTTGGATAAATATTTTAAATAATTTAATAACAAATGAAAATAAGATGTCACTGTGAATTCTGTTATGGTATTAACCCCACTTTCTGACAAAACTAAAAATACCTTCCAATGACATGTCTCAGTTTATTAATACTCTACAGTACATTGTATGATAATTATGTATTGGAGAAAGGCTGCTTGTTTCGTTCCCGGCCACTCAGCCCTGAAATAATCACACAGAAACTGTATTAATTAAGTCACTGCTTGCTCAATTACTTAAACATATTACTAGCTAGATCTTACATCTAGAATTAACCCATCTCCATTATTTTATATTTTAGCATGAGGTTTGTGGCCTACCAGCAAGGTTTCATCATATCTGTCTCTAACAGTAGTTCCATGGCTTCTCTAATTTGTCTTTCTTCTCCCAGCATTCAGTTTAGTTTTCCCCTGATAGCTCTGTTCCCCTATAGCTGTGCTATAGGCCCAAAGTAGTTCCTTTTTTAACCAATGATATTCACAGCAAACAGAGGAGAATCCAACATCAATTATGTTTATTTATTAATATCTTTATTTTTTCCTATTTCCATGTTAACATAACTGATAAATTTATCATTATGTAACCAATAACATGTATCTTTTTTTAAAAGTTATATTAAACTTAGTATCATCTGAAAACTTATTAAAGTTAAAAAAAATATAGTTATAAACAAAGAAAAGAATTTAGAACACCTATGGTCTGATTGTCATTATGATAATATGAATACTGTTTTAACTGTGCATCATTTGATGCCTAAATTTTGTTTTGAATAAACCAATTCTGACGCAGGTGTCTTAGAAATAATTAGTTTAGGGCTAGAGAGATGGTTCAGAGTTTAAAAACACTGGCTGCTCTTCCAGTGGGCCTGGATTCAATTCCCAACACCCACATGGTGGCTCACAACTGTTAATAATTCCATTTATAGTGAGTTCAACACCATCTTCTGTTTTCCATTAGCACCAGGTATACAAATAGTGTAGAGACATACATTCAGGCAAACACTTATACACATAAAGTAATAAAGCAAGAATTTCAAAAAAAATTTGTACGTATTATATACTTATGTGTATATAAGAGTATATATATATATATATGTAAAGGGTGTGATTCTACATGTGTGATCATATGTGTGGATGGCAGAGGCTGATATCTACCTTGATTATTCTTCATCATTATTTTTTGGGATGAGGTCTTACATTGAGCCAGAACTTCATCAATTCACTTATACTGACTTGAGAAGAGCTTGACAGACATCCAGTCCTCTGGTCCTTATTCCTTCTATTACCTAAATTTTGGGGTTATAAGCACGGATCACTGTCACTGTGCACTTTTTTGTATTGTTTTGTTTTGTTTTTCTTTTTTAACATGTGTTCCAGTACTTGTATTGTTCACCATGGACTCTACAGGCTGAGCTATATCACAGGCATGAATATGAATTGTTTTTTCCCTTAAGTCAAAGTCAAAACCACAGAAAGCCATTTTATAAACATTATATTGATATAAATGTGAAAAAGAACCATGTTAATTGTCAAAGAAGTGAAGCAATAAAAAATTTACAATCAAATTATTGAAATATATACATTTAATTTCTTTTTTCTTTTGCTAAAAATAGATTGTTTTCATAGAATATACTCTCATTATATATGACCCTTTCCCATTCCTCCCAGTTCATCCTGATTTTCCTTCCTTTACAGATCCATAACCTTTCTGTCCTTCCACAGAAAACAAATGTGAATGTAAGGAGAATAATAAAATATAAAACAATTATTTATTTTCAGTTTCATGAGGGTCCATTAATTAATTCAGGAAACTGTCATCTGTGCCAATGAGTTTGAGGCTATTCCTCATTTTCTCTTCTATCAGGTTCAGTGTAAGTGGATTTATGTTGAGGTCTTTTATCCACTTGTACTTGAGAATTGTGCAGGGTGATAGACATGGACCTATTTGCATTGTCTATGTGCCCACATCCACTTAGACCATCATTGAAGATGCATTCTTTTTCCTATTTAAAATTCCTGGCATTTTTACAAAAAAATAGGTGTCTCTAGGTGTGTCAATTTATATCTGGGTCTTCAATTTTATTCCATTGATCAACTTGTTTGTTTTTATGCCACACAGTTTTTATTACTATTTCTCCACAATAAAGCTTTAAATTCCAGGGACAATAATACCTCTGGAAATTCCTTTATTGTCTAGGATTGTTTTAACTAATTCTGGGTTTTATGGTTTTTTTTCATATTAAGTTGAGTGATGTTTTGACAAGGATTGTAAAGAATTGTGATGGAATTATGATGGGGAGTGTATTATATCTATAGATTTTTGGGAGTAAAATCATACATTTTGCAATGGTGATTCTATTTATCCAAATATATACAAATAACTCAAGAAACTAGACATCAACAAATCAAATAATACACTTAAAATATGGTACAGATCTAAACGGAATTCTCAACAAAGGAAACTGAAAAATAAAGAAATGTTGAACATCCTTAGCCATCAGGGAAATGTAAATCAAAATGAATTTGATGTTTTATCTTTCATCCATCAGAATGGCTAACATCAAAAATGCAAGTGATGTGGAGCAAGGGGAATAGTTCTCCATTCCTAGTGGAAGTTCAGACTTGTAGAGTCACTTGGCAATCTATATGATGGTTTTTCAGAAAATTGGTAATGGATATACCTCAATATCTAGTTGTACTGCTACTGGGCATATACTCAAAATATGACTATTATGACACTTGCCCAACCATGTTCATAGCAGCTTCATTCATAATAACCTGTAACTGGAAAAAAATCTAGATGTCCTTCAATGGATAAAGAAATTGTGATACAGAAAATGTGATAAAGAAAACAGAGTATTACTCATCTGTTAAAGACAATGACAACATGAAATTTGGAGATTAATAGATGCAAGAAGAAAAAAAAAATCAAGCCAATTGAGATAACCCAGACCCAGAAAGACAAACATAGTAAATTCTCACTTATAAATGTATATTATCTTTAAAATAAAGAATAATCATGCTAAAACCCACAGACTTAGGCACGATAAGTGACAAGGAAGACTGGGGGCGGGGGAGAAAAAGGGATCTTACTTGTAAGGGGAAATAGATTTTTCAGGTGTGCTGAAGGTTGACGAGAATAGGAATATGTTGGGAAATTGAAGGAAATAGTACTCGGAGAGATAATTGGAATTTGGGTAGTTAGGAGGTGAGGTAGAAACTTAGTGCCATTAAAACTCCCAGATTTCTATCAGGTCACCGAAGTAAAAACTAGTGATTGGAGATATGGTGCATGAATTGGTCATGCTCGGTAACCTGGCAAGGCTTTCAGCGCAGGGTTTGAGATACCAACCCTGCCACAAAAATTTCAACCTACAATTTGTCCTTTCTTTAAGATGTGCTGGAATAGAGGTGGCACAGATATTGCGGGAGTAACCGACCAATGGCTGGTCTAATTTAAGATACATACCATAAGAGAGAACCCAGACCTGGAACTTCATGCATGCCAGGAACCAGAGAGAGGATGCACAGCACAGAGACCTAGGACAGAACCAAACTTGTCTGGGAAAAGAAAATCAATAAAATGATTACTAATAATGCTTCTTATTCTGTAGCCCAGAGCCTAGAATAGTTGTCGTCATAAAGGCTTCATTCAGCAACTGATGGGAACGAACCAATGCAGAGGCCCACAGCCAAACAACAATCGAAGCTTGGGAACTCCTGTGGAAAGTGTGGAAAGAAGATTTGGAGGATACAGAAGAGTTGAGCACTCCTCAAGAAAACAACCTATAGAACCAACTAAGCAGGGTCCACATGGGCTCACAGAGACTAGAGCAACAACACTCAGAGGGCCTATATGGATCTAACCTAGGTTCTCTGCTTATGTCAGGGTTGTGTAGCTTGATCTTCTTACAGAACTTCTAATAGTGAAAGCAGGGCTTATTTATGAATCTTTTGCCTACTTTTGGGACCCTTTTTTATATTGAGTTGATACCTTCAGGCTTAAAATGAGGAATTGTGTCTACTATTAAAGCAATATGATATAAATTGTTTGGTTGATATCCCTGAAATCCTGCCCTTTTCTAAAAGGAAATCGAGGAAGGTTGGATGGGGGAGAGGGGAAGTAGGGGTGAAAGAGTGGGAGGAAAGGAGGGAGGAAAACAGTGGTCAGGATGGAATATATGAGAGAAGAATAACAAAAAGCACACAAATAAAACAAATAGAAAAGGAGAAAAAAATTCAGAGAAAAACATCAAGAAACACATACAGATACATACATTTGTGCATACACAGAAATACCATAAATACATAAGACCATGTGTACTATATACACAAAAGACATTCAAGGTTTGCAGAAAATACCCTACTTAACACTATGGCACAAAGAACATCCAAAGATTCCATGGGATTTATTTTTTTTTTGTTTTGGCCATACAACCACTGAACATGGTGCCGATCAGTAAGAGTGGTGTGTTTATCCTGTGAGACTCTCTTGGAAAAAACTGATTTTTCATTTGAAGTGCACATCAATTGGAGATAGCTTTTTATGTTGGGGTTGTGACTGTGTCCACTTCTCTTTTAAGCTCAAAGATCCCATCTGGAGAAAACATTTTGAAGTTCTATTTATATTGACAAAGTTTCTCTGAATTCATATATACACAAAACATATTGTGTCTGGAAGGACTGATTCCATGGTGTCTTCATTCCCTTCTTGTTTTTAAACTCTTTTCACCCTGCAGAGATCCCTGAGTGTTGTTGGGAAATATTTGATGAAGACATCCTTTTAGAGCTGTGAGTCCCAAGGACTCCCACTCTTTGCATATTGTTTTGCTGTGGGCCTCTGTATTTGTTGCCATTTTCTACATGAAGCTTCTCTGAAAATGGCTGAGAAATGCTCAGAACTACAAGTATAACAGAAGGCCATTAAAACTCATTATATGCAATCATATTTAGCTTGGCCATGAATCCAAGTATAAATAAAATTAGTATTGAATTCTAAATCCTTCATATCTGTGGCTAAAATGCTTAATTTATAATCCCTTGTAAAAATCAAATAATACTATCTAAAATAATCACTGTAAATGGAATAAAAGTCTCATTATTTCTTCAGTATCAGTTAAAGTGACATCACATAGAATTATTACAACACACTATTTGACTATGTAATTTCAACATAGGAGAGATATTTTACCATAAGTCATGATAATTTCTTATATAATAAACTGATTATAAGCATTAATGAAATTTTGAAAATAATATCATTTTAAAATTACACTCCTATTTGAAAACTTAATTTTCTGCTTAATAACTGTGTTCAGAAACAAGATATTGTGAATTAAGATAGGTATAACTAGCATAATTAGTGAAGAAACTACACAATATTAGCAAAGTTGAAGTTTTAAAGAGGTCTGATAAAAATTCCCATTTTTAGAAATATTTTGTTCCTTTTAATGTTAAAGCACATTGTTATGGATCTATACCAATTAAGAATTATTGACTGAAGAAGAGAATTAGTATTTATATACATAAGCACAATGAATTAATTTGTATTTTCTCAAGTAGTGCTTTACAGCACTCATCTTCAGTGCTCACATCATTGTTTAAAGTCTCCTCTAGTTTCTCTCCTTGAGAACTGGAATCAGCTCCATCACACTTCTGGTGCTTCTTTTTTTCTCAAACTGGACATTTTGCATTTTCCTTGCTTAGCTCGCTACTTGTATTTCATTACTGATTTACATAAGAGTAACCACTTTTAGTCCTATGTTGGCAGAGTCAATATAAACTGCCTCAAAATCTCCTCTAATGCCAATAATCCAAAGCTATTCTATTTAACAGGCAGAAATTTTGCACAAGGAGGAGAGTAACTACATGCTTCAACATAATATCATAAGAATAGTCTCTAGACCATCTATTAATATTCTTTTCCAGGGAATGCTATCAGATTCAAGTGGCAGGCACAGGCCTGCCAGAACTGAGATTGCATCCACGCTGTCATGTTCAGCTTTCTAAATGTATGCTGAAGACTTGACTCAGGTATTAATGCTTGTACAGGCAAGATCTTTTCCCAGTTAGACATCACCCCAGGCACCCAGGTTTATCTTTAACAATTTATAATACTGCTGCATGAGCCCCAGGTAATTCACCGAAAAACTCTTTGAACATGAATCTGGAGGAAGTGAGTCACTGATCTAATGCCAGATTTTGAACTTGTAAAATGATACTTAGTAAAGATTTAAGATATTGCAGATGTTCAATATGAAGGCTTCCATGTCCACTCTGGAATTACGTCTCTGTATTCCACTAATGTAGCACTTAGCTTTGTTTTCTTTATATTCACAGTTCATTGAAACATTATTTTTTTGTCCCTTCTGAGGCCGCCCCACTTTAGTTATTACTTTTGGTCAACTGTTCTCAATCATTTCATTTACAATTTGTTTCCAGGATTCTTTCCTTGGGAACTCTTATTCTCATTTCCTACTGATGAAGTCAATGTTTTGATCCATTCATATTGAGCTAAACCTTTAGCAGCAGCACACCAGGGAGTCATGCCTGCTGTCTTTTTAATGCCCAAGATAGGAATGAGTCTTCCACCATTATAGTCTTTAATCTCTCATTTGTCTGACTGCCCCTCAAGGAAAGGCCTGATCTCTATTTGCTCAGATAATGTCATACATTTAGTGCTCACTAAAAATGAATTTGTTTTCTTATTCTCTGAGAGTCTCCATTTCACATATTGTCTTCATCCACATATGGTTTTCTTTAGTGTGGTATTAGGATAAGATTAGATACTTTATGTTTGTGGCTACATTACTTCCAAAAGTTATTTTTTAGAGAAATAAATATATAAAATTTTAGTAGGTGGTATTTATCAAGAATATACATTTCTTTTATTATTTCCAATTTAGTAGGTTATAGGTTTTTAAAAATGTTCTGATATATCTCTTAATTTCAAGGGTATGTTTTTTTATTTGCCCCTTCTCATCTCTAATGTTGTTAGTTTTTATGTTCTATTTCAGCATCTTAGTAAATTTTGCTTAGGGCTTATCAATCTTGCTGATTTCACCCATAGAAACTTTTATTTCCTTCTCTTTTTTTCTTTGGAATTTTGCTTCTTCCTGTTGTTATTGTTTCAGTGTTATTGATTTCAGTCATGGGATTGATTTCTTGCTGTCTACTTCTTTTAGTTGTAATAGTGTTTTTATGAGCAGGAGTAGTCATATTTTGTACATAGATGAATATCATTGCAATATATTCTCAGTGGCTTTCTTCTTCATTAAGTATGTACTATCCCTATTCCTTCTGATTAATCTTGATTTGAAGTTATTTTGTCAGATATTAAAATAGAAAAGATGTTCTGTTTCCCCATGTTTTTATCCTGAGGTAATGTCTTTTCTTGATGTTGAGATGTCCTTTTTCTTTCCAAATTCTGTCTATTACAAAAAATGCTGTTATGAACATAGTTGAATCAATGTCCTTGTAGTATGATTGAGCATCTTCGGGTATATGCCCAAGAGTGGTATTTCTGGGTGCTGAGGTAGGTTGATTTTCACTTTTCTGAGAAGCCACCATACTGATTTCCAAAGCAGTTGTACAAGTTTGCATTCCCACAAGTAATGGAGGCACATTCCCCTTACTCCACACATTCTGACTGTTGTAAGATGGTATCTGGGAGTCCTTTTGATTTGCACTTTCCTGATGGTTAAGGATGTTGAACATTTCCTTAAGCGTCTTTCTTACATTTGAGATTCTTCTGTTGAGAATTCTCTGCTTAGATCTGTACCCCATTTTTAATTGGATTATTTTGTCTAATTCCTTGAGGGTTTTTTATTTTTTTATTTTTTAGCTCAGTCCACTGTATGATGTGGACCAGGATGCCCCTCAACCAAAGAATGGATAAGGAAAATGTGGTATATTTATACACTGGTGTATTACTCAGTAGTAAAAAAACAATGTCTTGATACTTGCACGCAAATGGATGGAACTAAGGGAAAAAAATCCTAATTAAGGTAACCCAGACACAGAAAGATTAGAATAGTATATACTCTCTCATAAACTGATACTAGCTGTGAATCAAAAGATAATGAACCTCTAGGACACGACCCCAGAGAAGCTAAGTAGCAAGGAGAACACTAAGAGAAACACATACAGATCCTCCTGGGAAGGGGAAATAGCTAAGATCTCCTAAGTAAATTAGGAGTATGGGGGTGGGAGGAGAAGGGAGGACAGAAAGTGAGGTGGAAAGAAGAACAGGGGGTGGAGGAGAACTAGAGGGTACAGTATGGTCGAGATGGGGGAAGGACAGACACCAAAAGCAAAAAAGATACCTTGATTGTGGAAGTCATTATGGGACTAGCAAGAAACCTGGCACTAGAGAAATTCACAGGAATCCACAGGGATGATCCCAGCTAAGACCCAAACAATAATGGATAGGGTGCCTGAATTGACCACAGTCAGAGCAATGACTA
>LOJH01022045.1:5951-20048 GCA_001685095.1 Ellobius talpinus
GCTAATGAATAAAGGGGCTTTGGCCTATGGCAAGGCAGAATATAACCAGGCTCTGTGTGTGTATGAGTGTGTGTGTGTGTATGTGTGTTTGTGTGTGAACATCTTCTCTACAAATATGTATGTGTAACATATGCCTGTTTAGTGCCCATAAAAGCTAGAGGAAGAAGGTGTTGGATCCCCTAGAACTGAAGGTGCAGACAGTTGTGAGTCTGTACCTGGAAATAAAAGCCAGTTCCTCAGAAAGTGTAGCAAGAACTCTTAATAGCTGTGCCATATCTCTAGCCCTGTCCTTGGTACTGTTCTGTTGCTATGCTGAAACACCATGACCACGGCAGCTTATAAAAGAAAGTATTTATGTGGTGGCTGGTATTTAACATCAGAGGGTTAGTTCATGATCATCATGACAGGAAGTATGAAAGTTGTCAATCAGGCATGGTGGTGGGGCAGTAGCTGAGAGCGCACATCTGATCTACAGGTTGCAGGCAAAGAGTTAGCAACAGGCCTGGTATAAGCTTTTTAAAACCTGAAACCCACCCCTTGTGTCACACCTCCTCCAACAAGGTCATACCTGTTCCAATAAGGTCACACCTCTTAATTGTTTCCCAGTTTTACTGAATACCAAGCATTCAAATATATGAGTCTATGGGAAACACTCTAATTCAAACTACCAAAAAAATCCCATTATAATTCTTCTTTGTAGCTGAAAAAGCACACTCCATTGTATGTAGAAATCATATTTCTTTATCATTTCTATCAGTGAATGACACCTATGTTGATTCCCTATCTTGGCTACTTTTAATAATGCATCATTAAGTCTGGGTACTTCTGTGGGAGCTTGACTTAAATTGCTTTAGATTTATAAGCTGAAATTTTCTATTCTTTCTGAAGAAAATGATGCCAATTTCTCTCTTGCAGGTCAGTGTCATGAAAACTATACAAGTAATTACTGTTTCACATTACTTAGTTAAGTAATATGTCAACTGTTATAACTAAATATTCCTCAAGTTACATTGATAGCCTATATTTTAATTGTAATCCATCCATAGCTATGTAGACATTAAAAATTAATTATATAAACTGAACTTGTGGAATACTGTAAGCCTTATGAATGGATGAACAAAGAATACTTATAACTGGACCACTTCACAAGAAAAATACAAAATTCAATTAATACATTTTAAATGTTCACATAAGCTACATAAATTTTAAACATTCTGTTTTCAGTCAAAGTTTGTATTATAATATTTATAGCTACATACCCTTATCCCACAAGCCTTGGGAATATGGGTAAAAGCCTAAGGAGTGCATTGAATTTAATTACCAATATTTACAAAGCAGCATTTTTGACAGAAGCTTGGAGAATTATCAAGTTGCTGCATCCTTTGAAGATATATCTGCTTCATACTCAAACATTTGCTACTATGTTTGAAACTTTACTGTATCCATAGCTACAGCATGGAACTTGCCCTTGCCTTTTTGCTTGTAATACACTAAAGGGTGGCATTAGAAAATAATTTTCACTGAATATACACTCATATAAACATGATTTTGACTTCGCTGCCAAACTATATGAAACAAAATACAGAGGAAGGAATTTTTTAAATAAAAATGAGTAATAATGCCTTATATGCTAAGTATTCTTCTCAAAGACACTGAGAGGAGAGGTAGAAAAACAGTACTTGGCTTGTAGAATTGGTCTTTCTGTGATTCCATTATTTTAATTTAATTTATGCTGCCATAAGTCAGTGAGATTTTTATGTCAGTCACTTTCTGAAAATTAAGATATACATTGTTGATCCAGGAATCAGTCACCTATTTTGACTGTTGATGTAATCTTTAAGCATTATTCTTTCTAAGATGGGTTTTCCTCTTTTTCCACACCTCAAAATTGTGGGTAAACAATATATGTCTTCTGTTACAACTTCATTTTCAACATGTTTATCATTACTAAAGCCCTCATCCTTTCTAGTTTTTAGTCAGCATTTTGTTTTTGAATGTTTCACCCCTTGATGCCCTATATATAGATCATACACATACACCTCATTCCAACTTCCTTTTTAGTGGCTGCTGTCCCTTCTCTCTCTTTACTTCCCATCCTATTTTTGTTCTTTGCAGTGGTTGGTGCTGACACTTGATTCCTAGTTAGGGCTTCCCATATGCACATGGATGCATGGCCAACTACTGGGGAATGAACAACCTACCGGTGTGCAAATTCCTCAACAGTTATACTTTATCTGACAGGACCTAAGTCTCAGGAATCCCAGTGGTGCTATAATTTTATTGGCTTCTTTATGTGGGTCTTAGGTAAGTAAACCCAGTTCTTACCTAAGTCAATGGGTGCAACATTCATGTCCAGTCCGAAAGGCAGTGTCTGCAGCTTTTCTCCCCATTAGCTGCCTCTTACATTGTCTGCACCCACAACAGCAACGTTTTCCAAGGCTTGAATGGCAGGAGGCTGATAGATGACTGGTTCACAACTGAGCACTTGGTGTTATTTATACTTTTGCACTTCAGTAAGTTATATCTCTGAATAAACTCTTACCTATTGTAAAGTGAAGTATCTCTAAGCAAAGTTCAGAGCAGCACACATTTATGGTATAAATGTAAATGTTTATAATGCAATTTGACAGATGACCATTCTCCCCTTATATATCTTCCTAGCACAGGATATGCCCAGGTTTACCATATATCACACCAGGCATGAAATCCCTCCTGAAGCACAGGCTTCCTCCCCAATTAGAAAACAATTGTTTATCTGCATGGGTATCATGCCACTATTGCACAAGCTTCACTATTGTTTCTGTCTGGAAAGTCAGAGCTATACTATGCAAAAGCCAGTACTGAGTAGGACCATTGATGTTTATCTTTTTCACTAGCCTTTTGGCACTAGGAAAGCTAGCCAGAGCTCCCTGGTCAGTTTGAGGTTGGTTTCTCCATGTCCTGCATCCAAAGTGAATGCCAATAGTGCCCTGCCATGTAGATATCATGAGGAACTAGAGCGATAGTGGTGGCCTATGTTGTTTGAGTTACTTATATTGTCTTTCTGACTAATAATTTATAGGATTATATCCAGGGACAGGCACTGAGATTTTATTGTAATGACCTATGTCTTCTAGAAGCAGTAATGTTAACACATATACACGTATACTTTTCAACCCCTCACATACTTTCACATAAATATATACGTTATATAAAATTTTACATATGTAATTTGTAAATTCGTTTACAAAATAGCGGATTTCCATAAGCTTCTTTGTGTATTGTTAGTTTTGGATATACCTACCCCATCTTCTCTAATCCCTAGTCCCTATCTGCAGTGAAACCCTTAACCATGAGTATCTTTCTTTTCTCCCTTCATGTCACTTATGTGTTTCTGTCCCCTCTAACTGATTTGTTCTGCTGGGTGGAGGATCTAACATTTCCACATTGTGTTTCCATGCACTTTTCATTTGGGTAGAGCTTTCTATCAGCAATTCATTGTTTTCATCTCCTGTTCTCTGTGATTTCAGATTTCTTTCAGAGCATTCTACCTCTCATTTTACCATATCTTTCATTTTGTGTGTATGCCACTATCCTCACTCCTAGAAGGCATCTACTCACCACATGGCAATGACTAGCATTTATTTTCAATGTGATAATCTAGAACCACCTGAGAGACAGATCTCTGAGGTATGGAAGATTCCTTAATTGCTTTACCTGAGGTGGGACTGGAATACTGCTCTGTGCCTGTGAGAAAAGTGTACTGAAAAGTAACACGTGTTCCTGGTTCTCTGCTTCCTGGTCGTGCCTAGGAGCAGCCAGGTCACAACAGTCTTGGCTTCCCTGCAATGATGAACTATATCCTTGACCTGTGAACCAAAGTTGTTCTTATTAGATTTACATCACAGCATGTGGGGAAAGAAACCAAGACATGTCCAGAATGATAGTAGGAGAATGTGCTTGGCCTCGATCAAGAAGTGTCCCGGAAATAAAGACTGTATGTAATGAGGATGCATTTTAAATAATACTTACCATGTTTTGTTCACCTTGTGGGAAAATAACCAGCTGATTGCAGAATACCTGTTTCAATTCACACTTCTTAGAGACAAGCATATAAATGATAGCAAACAAAACCCAGAGAGATCTTCATCCACAGTCAGTAGCTGAGGGGTTTTATGATGAACTTTGTGGTTCCATCAGGCAGGTGCCAATTCAGAATCTGACTGAAGCTTTTGTAGTGTGAAAGGTTAAACATTAGAACCTGCCCACTCCTCACAAGAGTCTTCTACCTATTTCTGCTAGAAATCATCCCCTGACTTCAGAGGCTAGTGATTTAAATACACCCATCATCTGTTGCAAGGAAATGTCTTAAAAACAGGTTCAACATGGTTGTTCTTTAATGAAAAAGAAATATAGTCTCTGTATGTCTTCATTATCCTTGGCTGAAGAGATTATGTTCTCAATTTAAAACCAAACACTATTATCAATATCCCTTGGAAATTCTACTTAATTAAAATGCTCTAGTCATAAAACCTGCCAAATAAAAACTTCCTTCATTTTATCAATTAACTTCATTTAATTAGAATTATATAATATGGAAAGGATCTGTTTGCAGTTTATCTTAAAGAGATTGTGTTTTGGTCAGAATAAACAGAACATTAGAAAAAGTAATGGATACCAATGAAATCAAGCATTCCACTTTCCAAATTAAGCCTGGGTTTAGCTGATACAAAGAAGGGAAAAGCTGTAGTTAGTCTGTTTCTTGTGATTACATTCCTAGACTCCTATTTGCTACACCTGGCTGCCTGTAGACAGTTGTGGTTAAGAGCTGCCCTTTGTAGCTTCACATTTTCACAGATGGCAGACCTCCAGGTCCAAGTCTATGTGGAGGCCGTAGAACAACATCTGGGGTCATTCCTCAGACATTGCTCATTCTCTCTCTCTCTCTCTCTCTCTCTCTCTCTCTCCCCCTCATTTTGAGATAGTTGGTCTTAGTGACCTGGACCTCATCACATAGGCCAGGATGACTGGTAAATGATCCCCAGGGGTCCTACTGTCTGTTTTACAGTGCTGTGCTGGCATTACTAGGACATACATCATCATACAGCCCTTTTAAAATGAACTTTGGGGACCAAACTCAGGTCTGCATCCTTGAAAGACAAGCACTATGTGTACTAAGCTAAGCACTATGTGTACTAAGCTAAGCACTATGTGTACTAAGCTATCATTCTAGTCTGCTACTGACCTTCGCATGTGCAAATGACTTAGAATTTCTGACCCACAGTAGAAGTCTATTCTACTTCTTCAGGAAACTTCAGATCCTTATGTCAGTTTCTATCCTGAATTCAAGTTCTCAAAATGCCATCATGCTTTTTCCATTGCTGTGGGTTGAACAGAGTGGTGCAGAATCTATATAGTGAAATCTTAAACTCATCAGAAATTTATCCTTTGGCAGAGTTTTTTTTTCTTTATCATATGTTTGTAGCTAAATGGGATTGGTACTGAAGTAGGCTGGGCTATGACTCAAGCCTGTGGCCTTACAGAAGTGAATATGTGGTTCCAGACACACAATAGAAAACCCCGAGGAGAAGGCATCTCTGGACAGAGGGAATAGGATGCTAGTACTTACCAGAGGCTAGGGGACAGGCGTGCAAAGACTTTCCCTCACAGACGCTTGAAAGAAGCCAGTTCTAGCAATAGGCTGGTTTCAGGGTAGAGTCTCCTGAAGAAATAACACCGTTTTTTACTTACTTTTTTCCCCTAAGTCATCTGTTTGTTTGTTTTCCAGCAGCTTGAGAAAGCAGCCGATATACATTGAGTATCTGCAGAGCCCCAACGAAGCATTACCAAGTTCTCTATCTGAGGAACTATTGGGGAGTCCCTCCTGGGAACACAGGATCCTCTACAGTCCATGGAGTTCAGTTCAGAAAAAAGCCCAGGTGGATAAACTGAGTAAGGATTTTTGATGTTTTCACCCTGCCTTTCTCATCATCGTCTTTTTCTGAGTTCCTGCATCCTTCCGCACTCACTCTGATAGGCCATTCTCATTAGTGCCCTAGTGAACTCCCACTGTGCTGCCCTAGGTAACTATGCCTTATTATTTCTGTAACAGGGAGTGGACGATCTTCTTTGATGATGCTCTTCCAATCTATGTTTCTGACACTCCTGCTCTATTTCTTCTATGGTTAGAGCTCTGCGGTACACTGACTGGCAACTTGCCTAATTTTGTAATTATGTCCTTTGTTATAAGGGTAACTGGAGACTGCTAAGCTTTTGTTTCCTGGTCATCCTGTCCTGAGTAATCACACAGAAACTTATATTAATTACAAACTGTTTGGCCTATTAGCTCAGGCTTATTTTTAACAAGCTCTTTTAACTTAAATTAACCTATTTCTGTTATTCTATATTTTACCACAAGACCAATGAGTTTGTGGCTTTTTTTTCTCACATCTTCCTTCCCCAGCAGCTGGTGGCATCTCCCTGACTCTGTTTTCCTTTTCTCTGTATCTCTGTTTGGTTTTCCAACCTTACTTTTCCAACCTGCCATAGGCCAAAACAACTTCTTTATTAACCAATGATAACAAAACACATTCACAGCGTACAGAGGATTATCCCACAGCACATCAGCCTTGTCTTGAATTATAGAATCATTTGGAGGGAGGAAAAGGAAGGGAGAATGATGTAAATACATTATAATCTCAAAAATAAAACTTAAAAAACGGAGCTAAAGTTTAATGCTTTTGGATGCTGGTGTCCCTACCTCCAGTTCATTGCTTGAATGATTAATTATTGTGTCTTTCCTGTGCTTAACCCATCACCAACAACTCCGTGTTATACTTCATTTCCACCCAGCACATCAGTCTCATCCCATGAGCCTTTGCATCTCTTACAACCTTTGTGGCACAGCTTTAAAGTGTACAGAAGAGCAGGCACAATTAAGGGTATAAAAATCCCCAAATCCTATATCTATAGCTGTGAGATGTCATAGCCCCATTTTCATATGTTACATGACTGGAATCCACCTTTCCATTCCCCTAGGATATAATTTAGGGTTTGATCCCTAAGGAAATTAAATGTACAGATTTTCCAAAAGTATGTATGTTTATACTTATTCAAAGGATTTTTGATTAGATTATTTTCAAAGATACTAAGCAAAGCTGACTATAGACATGACGCATGAATATATCCAGATTCTCTACTGTCCTGTATTCACTCTATTCATGAAAAATATTTTTTTTAAAAAATTGACAAATTTATGTTTCAAAAGCACACACTGAGGTGAGTAGAATTGAAAAACTTCTGAAATTTATTTTCTCAAACTTCAATCAGGTAAAGATAAATGTTTAAGATTTTAAGAAATAAAAAGGCATAAAATTGTCTGAGTGCCATAATTTATGTCATATTATCCCTAGCAGATTTAAAATGATACCCAAATATTTTCTTTTTAAAATATGTTTTTTTCTGAGAATTGAATATATGCACAAACATGTTTTGATCATATATTCAAACTTTACCTCTTCTCAATCACTCCCTGATCTATCCCCACCAACCACCTCACCCACTTTCTGTTCTCTTTTTCAATATTTTTATACCCAGCTAAGTCTAATTTTTGCTGCTCATATACCCACAGATGTGGAGCATGGTCCACCTACTAGTGGTCACACCATTAAAGAAAACGGATTCTCCTTCCTCCAGGAGCCAGCTCCTCAACAAGGGTTGAGGGTGAATGAACTCCTGACCACTTTCTGCTGAAATGTTGACTGGTTTCATCTGGTGTAGAAAAATCACAACTGCTGTTCGTGAGCAGAGTGGAGTTGTCACTGATTCTCCTTGTCCTCCCACCCCTCTGTCTTTTTCTAATGTTCATAACCATCATTACCACATAATCAGGCAGGGCAGACATATTTACCCATTTGTAATATGAAAACTTATCATCAAGACTCAGTTCTTGAAAATCAATTACTCCCCTAACTATTTTTTTCTTTTTGCTCTGTGCTGGAACCATTTGGAGTCCTGGCCTCCAGCTGATCTTCCCTGCTAATGATCTTTACTTTCCTTCTGATCTGAATTACTGAAAGCTGTGTCAAAGTTGTTTACGAGCTCTGCTTCACGAGCACGTGTTGCCTTGCCTTGAGGATCAGAGGATAAGGTTTTCACCTGTTGGCTCACCTGACCGTTGGATATTTAAGCCTCCATGGTGCTACTGAATAAAGGGCTTCTTACCAGTGACTAGAGGTCTGTGTGTCTTTTTGTGTTTCAATCTCCAGCCCCTTGGCCTAATCTCACGAACTGGATGGTAGCACATAAAGCGCAGACAGGCGTTGTGCACTGCAGCTCGGTCTTCTCTCATCCTTTGATAATTTGCTTCTGTGGCATTTTTTATTACTACATATGATAACACTGATAAGATACACTTTCGCCTCCTATTCATTGGAGACAACTCCTTCTTTAAGACATACAAAAACAAACAATAGTTTAAAATCTTGGTTTTATCTTTTTGATATTATAATGGTATTGCATCATTTTCCCCATGTCCTTTCTTTTTTCCCTTCTCTCCCCATACCCCCCCTTTCCTCACTCTGTCAAATTCATGGCCTCTTTAATCATTCTTAAACACATGCACACAGACACACACACACATATATATATTAATAAGTAGTATATCTATTGTATATAATATATATGTATTAGTCAGAAATATATATCTAATAAGTAAATACCTACACAGTTTATATAGTGTGATTTATAAGTATATGTTTTCAGAACTAAGTATTTGGTATTAGATAACTAATTGTTATGTTATTCCCTGTGGAAGAACATTTCACTCACTCCCAGAAGTCCTTAGTTTCCTGTCCAATTTTCGTCTAGGATTGAGGCTCCTTGAACCTTCCTCCATCACGTTGACATGTCTATTTGTGTCCTTCCTGTTCAGTTCATGTTTAGCCTGCCATGTTGGTGAGACTTTATGATATAGCTTCTCACACTTGTAGGAGAAACATTATTACAGCCAACTTCCTCTTCTGCCTCTTACAATCTTTCTGCTCCCTATCTTCTAAAATGATTGCTGACCCTCATTGCAGAAGTTGTGTTGCAGGTGGACCAGTTGAGACTGAACTCACAGCTCTGCACCTTGATCAGCTGTACTGTTTTGTAATGGTCTCTATCCATAGCCAAGAGAAGTTTCTTTGATGAGGAGCGAGAACTACACTCATCTCTGGATAGAAGTATAAAAGTTTAAAATTAAGTTTGGAATTATGTTGTTTTAGTAAACGGATGGTTGTAGGTTCTCCTTGAAGATCCATGGACTCACTAACCCTGGGTAGTTAGCTAGGTTTACAGTACCAAGCATGATTTTTCTCTTCTTGAGTTCATCTTATGTCCCAGTAGAGGGCTGTTGGTTAATTCCAAAGTATGTGTGCTACTGTTGCTCTCTTCTGTGAGCTATTAGGAGCTACTGTTCATTGTTGTGCTTTCACAGGCATGATAGCTGAGGAGGACTATTGGTTGTTTCCCTTCACTGGAAGCTTGTATGCCATCTTCTGGTACCATGAAAGCTAGTCCCGAGGGACTAAGATTTCAGAACAAGTCTATCATTGGTCTTCTGGGTCCTGTGACTGAGGTTCATGACATCATTAGCACTGTCTAATCTTCCACCTCATGGAAGCAACCAAACAAAGGCGGTAGCAATACCCTCTAATGTTGGGAGTCTCTTAGAAAAACCTGACCAACAATTCAAAAGAGTGTTTCTTGGGCTTTTGTTGGAATTTTTGTTACATAGAGTATGGTTCTTGCTGGGAAGCATTGTCAGCCCAGATGGAAAAATTTATTTAAGCTGTATATGCATATAAAGACTTACATGTATTGTAAGTTTAGATATACAGTTAATTGTGTGACTTCTTATGACAGTTCCATACATCCTCACTCTAATGTTAATCTTCCTACCTCTTCTGTGTTTGTCTTTTTCCTCAATCATAATTAAAGCCTCATATTGTTCCAAGTTTCCTCTTCAGATCACTTGCTTTCTACTACTTCCCTTTCTATTATTCTTCCCACTATATCCTCAGATGGCTCCTTTTTATTTTCCTGGTATCTGCAGTTACTCCAGGTTCACTGGTCTAGTGATAGCCGCTTATCAAGTAACAGGTCTTGGTTTTCCTGGAAAAAGCTGATCATCCACACAAGCCTTCAGTGAGAAGAATTAGCTAAACTAAACTGAATAAAGTCTAGTAAATCTAGATTTTTTTAAAGGTGATATTAACCACACAAAGCCTTACAAACTAGAGTAGGCTACAATTTTCAGATGAATAGATGCAAGCGGAAGAATGCATTCCTGATAACAACAAAGGTCAAATGCCCACTGCAAGTAAGGAATAGGAAGGGGAGAGTCATCTGGAGACAGAGGATGTGGGGTGGAAATCCTACCAAAACTTGAAAATCAGGCACTTAAGAGACAATTATAAAATAATCTGTCTCTTAGCTTATATCTTCATCAAGACATTGGAAAGCAATTGTTTTGTAAGAGTACTTTGCAATAAGAAAAAAAACATGTAAAACTCCAGTGGAAAAAAATTAAAAAATTAATTTTGCTCATTTGCTCAACGAATACACAATTGATGTCATTTTATTTCCCAGTATCATGCTGCACATCACCAGCATTGCCAGCACTAATGTCTGTTTAATTAACTAAGTGTACTATACATATTATAGAACATGTGTCTGTATTTAACAAGGTGAGAAGAGGACTTGGAGCGTTTGATGAAACACTAGCAGCAACTTACTTCTCCTCAGAAGTAAACAAGCAGCACCAGCTTGACCAGTCGTAGGAACTCAGCATCTCTTGTCTGTGTAACTTTGGATACACTGATATGGCTGGCAAAAAGACAATAGATGATGTAGGTGTAGACATAGATATAGATAGATATTGAATCAAAAGCAAAAAGATGAAGGAAAAGAGAAGATGGTGATTATTTTCACTAAAATGCTTTCAGGAGTATTTTATTCCCATTAATGAATTTGGTAAGTAAATTATATGTATTTAAGATGAATTGAAGGCCCTCTATATTCATTAATTATGCCTTGGAGTACACTATTTCTTTATCTAATAATATAATAATATAAAGATATCTGTAACTGAAATTGAATCATTGCTTTCACTTTGTTGTATAAGTGAAAGACAGAAGCAAATAATTTTTAAACAAAGCTTCAATTTTCCTCTTTGCATTCTACTTCTAGATAGTTTCATCTCAGTACGGGTCCAAAGTTGGTGCAAATGGAGACTGAAAACCCTGCATCAACAGTCAAACACAGAAATTGGAATAGGCAAATGGAATTGTGAGCTACCTCATTTATGCAGTCCAGACATGACTTCTGCAGCCTACAAAGGGAAACAAATACTGAACCCTGCCATTCATCTTCCTAACAGATATTAGAAACTGTCCTTAGGCACCAGAGACAGGGAAAAGCCTGTAGTATACAAAAACTAATCTGTTTCTCTCCTTTCTTTTTCAGTTTAATATGTCTTAAAAGAAAAAAATAACAGCTTTGAATGCAAAAATAGGAGGGTGTTAGGTCACAAAAATGAGCATACAATGTGAGAGTGAATATTCAATTCAGGGGCAGGCAGCATATAGCTTCCTTCCAACACTCAAACTATTCTTATGAGCATGTGTTATGTGTATGTGGAGACCTTGAGCCTTGTTTACATCATGATTGGTGGGTTCTGCTTCATTCTCCTACACCTGTTCTGTTTCTCCCACACCTGGTCCCTGTTCAAGCCAGTCTCTGCTGTGTACCACCTACAGTATGAGTCTATTCATAACTGTAGTTTTGCTGTTCGATAATTCTTAAGATAGATTTTTCAAAGAGAGAAGAGATGAAAGATGCTGTAACTGTGGCGTGGTTTGCAGCAGCTCTTGCATTTGATCATCCTATTTTATAATTCATTATCCATTTTCGTATGATTGTCATGGTTACTACCTTAAGGTACCAATTTATTCAAACCATTCTTTAATTGAGGGCTAAGGAGATGGCCCAGAATCTGAACTCTGATCCCGTCAAAGAATATAAAACCAGGTAGAGCAGTAGGTATTTGCAATTCCCGGGCTTGAGGACAGGCAGAAGTGCCAGAAAGCCTGGAACTTGCTGGCTAACAAGCTCAGCTCCAGGACTAAAGACACGCCATGTACCAAAAAGCACAGAGGAGGTTGGAGGTCGGTAAATCAAAGCACACAAAGTGGACATGTGGGCTACACATGTACATGCGTCTACTGACACAAAAACCACAGCTCTTATCTTAAAGGGACTAAGAGACCATTTATTCCAGAACCATTTTGAATGCTCATCCTGGCTGGGTACCATAGATTTAGGTGACCCTAAATCCCATGGTTCAGTGTGGAAGTAATTTTTTGTAGTTTTACAGAACAAAGAAACTTATAAATCAAGGCAACTTTGACATTGGTGGATACATTAGAGAGACAGGTGCAGTGAGATGGAAGAAGTTTTCCTATAGGCCCAAGATGATTTCTAAACTTTTGAGTTGGTGGATGCTAGTGATCTGCTAAATTAATTAATTCCAAATGACTTTTACTTATTGGTCACAGCATGTTAATTCTGACACAGAAATGGGCAAGCAATGGCTATTCCAAGGGCGAGGATGAGAGTCTAGTACTAGTCCAATAAAAGATGACAAGTCTTTGAAGTTGACACATTGTAATTTCTGCACAGAAGTAAAATTGTCATTAGTTATTCACTTTCTGAAGACACAGCTTATTTTCAGAAGTTTTCATTCACATACCATACGTATGCACACACACACACACACACACACACACACACACCCTGTCTTCATTTACATCTGCAGATCACTTTAAGAACTGTGAAATTATCATAAACTATGTTGGAGAATAACACTAGACTTGAACTGTAGAGGCACATTCTATTCAGTTACAGAAACTTTGAAGAACAATTTTAACAGCACAATGGTTTAATCAATAACCCACCCTTTCCTACTGCCATCTAAGAAAGCCAAATTTACCTATAAGCTTGCTCATTGATGTTCAAAATAACCTCAAAACCATCTTGTTCTGTTATAGCTTTGAAAAGACTAATATGAAAATGTCATAGCTGCTGTGAATTTACCTATTGACTGATATTATGACTTAAAAATGAGGAACATCTTCTTTATGTTTCTTCACTTTATGCATTTTGGCACATGACACAGTGTACGCATAGAGGGCAGAGGGCAAACTGAGAGAACCAATTATCTCCTACCATGTGTCTTCTCAGAATCAGACTCAGGTTCTATATCCTTATGACAAGAGCCTTTATCTTTGGATCCAAATGCCACCTCCAATTACTTCTTACTCACAAAATATTTCTCAGTATCAATAATAATAACTGAATATCTTAGAAATATGCGACATCTCATTATTTTATTATCTTATCAGCAAACTGTTGATTTATTTAATGATTAGCTCATGCATAAATTAATACAGCCACTTACTTATTTAATTAAACAAATGACAACATTGTAGGTAAGCATTATCATCTAATGTTTAAACATGGGTTGTGCAGAAAGCAGGAAAGGTTGGAGTAATTTCCTTCTTGATTCACTTAATGTACTGTACCTATCTGGAGAACAAGAATACAAATGTTTGCATCTGGGGTGATTATCAAGTTCCATTGTTAATACATGGCAATTCCTCTGTAGGAGGCTTGACATTTGATCAAGATATATTTTAACACGGGTGTATCAGAACACTCATAATTGGCTCATTTTGTATGTATGCATGTTTATATGTCCATGTGTGTTAATATACATAAATAAACACATGCTGTGCATGAATATGAATGTCAGGGGTCAGCCTTGAGTGTCTTCCTCAACTACCCTCAACTGTGTTTTGTAGTTTGTTTTACAAGACTGTTTCTCGTTTATAACAGGAGATCATTAATTAAAGAAGGCCCAATGTCCAGGAGGCCAAGGATCTGCCTGCTTCTACCATCCTAGCACTGAAACACAAGTGAGTTCCAACATGCCTAAATGTATTTCCTAACACAAAATCTAGAGTTTTTTTTCTTTCTTTTTTTTATTTCAGACACTTTTTTATTGTTATTAAAAAA